>PVKA01027865.1:0-30058 GCA_004027165.1 Ctenomys sociabilis | reverse complement strand
CCAAGAGACAGGGTATAGAGGAGATATTAAACTTATGGGTCTTGTTAATCTGCACCGAGGATTCAAAGGAGACAGAGGTATTCCATGTTACTGTACCACTGAACACTAATGAATTTTGTAGGGCCAGGGGAATGCAATCAAGACAAGCTCTTTTTCCACACAAATAAAACCCATCCAAAAGTAATGGTTGATTATGTTGAGTAGGGTTTTTGTAATGATATGACATGGACCGTGGGGGGCCTCTAAGCCCCGCCATCCACTGGTGCTCTGGGAATAGGACTGATTATTATTCAATTCTCGTAAACAATTTCCCCAAATCAATAGTTGTTTTAACTGGGTACCACATATTTTGTATACCAAGAACTGCTGCTCGGGTAGAATTACCATAAAAATCTCCTAAGGTGAGGCAGCCATCAGCAGTGAAAGCTGTATTAGTTTCCGCAAAGGAGGCATTCTTGATAAAGCATATGGAGGAAGCTAAGTCAAAGAGCCCTGTTACTGATGATTCCTCTACAGCTGTTAACTGGGCTGTTGTGTCTGTTTTCCAATTTCTGGCATAAACACTGGGCTATCTTTGCTAACTGACATTAGCACCAGGGGACTACTCACCCATGTCCTAGTTGATTCCGCCAGCGATTAGATCACCTTAAAATCTAAAGGCTCTTGGTAACGATTACCTTGAGCATCTTGAAAGACAGGAAGGGCCATGGGGAACTCCGCCCCCAGTGCCCGCCACATTTCTGGATTACGGACATTCCCGGGGGGAGTGTGACCTCAGCCGACCCTGCGGGGAGGGGCTGGCATGGCATGTGGTGCTGGGGCTCGAACCGCGGTCCCTGGGAGGCGCTCTAGACCTCTGAGCTATCTTGCCAGCCCCCAAGCATCCCCAGATCAACAGCCAAATCGTCTCACTTCAGCCCTTAGTGTCCCTTGTTCATGAGCTAAATCTAAATCTCTTCCTAGTTTGTCCCAGGATGGTACCGTGAGACTTCCGGACACCGTGAACCAGGGAGCTACATATCACACTCTTCAAGAAATTTCTCCAAGGTTCTTTTGCTCAACTTGAGCTTTTTTGCATACAGCAGCTCCTTTAGAGCCTAAAATATTGGGCTTGACGCAGCACCCATTGTTCTCTTTTAATTTCTATTTCGCCACTATATGGCATCCACCAGTTCCTGGTGTCCCTGCCTATTCACGGCAGTCCCTGCCTCTTTAGGGCAGTCCCAGCTCTCTTATCCAGAGCTGACCTTCCCAGCCCTCTTATCCGGAGCTGACCCAGCCCTCTTATCCGGAGCTGACCTGTGGTGCGTCCACCACCCACCCCTCAATACCGGGGGTGCTTACACAAGGTGAGTCCTGAGACTCAGAGCCGCAGCAAACTGCCTCGCCAGCAAGGAAGATGCAGCAGCCCTTTTCCCTTCCTGGTCCGGCCAAAACACTTGAGAGGCTCTCCCCGTACGGGCCACCAGTTGTCCGGCGCAGAAAGGAAAACTCAGACACACCTTGCCTTCTTTGTGGAAGGGGAGATCTCGCTTTATTGCGGAAGCACAGCAGCTTATATAGTATAGCTAAGCCAATCATCAGCAGTCACATATTAGCATACAGCCAATCCCGCTCTGTTGCCAGGTAGCCCCCTCATTCTGTACGGATCGACAGACAGGGCAGGGCCACACTCTACTTCCTGTTATTCCGAACATACCAAGGCGGAACCCACAAGGAGCGCCAAGCTGTTACATTGTTACCCAGGGATCCCGAGCTGCTGCTTGCACAGCTCCCAACAATATGCAGTATGTTTAAGGGTACCTTGTATACCTTTAAGCTGTGATCATTGTCAGATGTATTCTCATTTCATTATGAGAAATACAGCTTTATAATTTTAGCTCTTTGTTTACCTGAGCTCTTAAAATTTGTTCTACAGCATTACTGAAATGATTTATTAGAGATAACCTAGAAAAGTGCCACTTTTCTTTTCAAAATAATATTATAAAGATACACTCCTCCAAATATCTTCTATGGAACCAATAGAAAATATGTGTAGAAGATAAAACTCTTAATGATGAATTAGATCATTATTTTTAAACCACAGTTTAATGAAATGCAGTCATGAAGATAAGTCTGTCCATGCAATATTAAAATATATTTAAGAGATTATTTCTACATTGGATGTACCTATACTTTTATTCAATTTTAATAGGAATTTAATTTCAAAATTATACTGTATTTTTCTTAAGCTGGAAATTATCTTTAGTTCTGTGCTTTATGTCCTGTTCTCTTGGTGGTGAAAGTTGCTTCCTGGTGTGGCAAGTTACATTTCATATTCCAAAATATGTTTTCAGATACACTGTCCCTATGCTTTTAATTGCAATGACTTATTCAGAAGTTCCTTCAAATGTCTTGTTTCCCATGTCTTTGATCACTATGTTCTCTCATATGAAAAGCACATATTATAAATTTTCTTAATTTACCTTGATAACAATGTAAACTGGAGGTTTACTATTATATAAATACTACTCTGTTTTGTTTTGCTTTGTCTGAAAGTTAAACTAAGAAAAAACTTACAAATAATTTATAGTTATTATACATTAATTCCCACATTTAAATCTAAGCTGTGACTAAACTTTAAATCTTTTTGGTGCACTAAGTACACTCATATACTTACTGCTTTTTTTAAAATCTTTTTTGTCCTCTTGAGACGGGGTCTCATTATTCAGTTTGGGCTGCCTTTGAGCTCACTTTGTAACCCATGCTGGTCTTCAACACCCAATGATCCTCCTGCCTCAGCCTCCAGAGTGGTAGGACCATAGGCATGCACCATCATGCCAGGCTGCCTTTTGTATTGTAAGTATTAAGAAGTCAACAGCCTTCTTCACTAGATTGCAAACTTCTAGAAGTGGATCTGAGCATATCATGCTTAGCAGTTTTACAAAATAAATATTTTTGAAATTATTAAAAAGATATATTTTTAAAATATGCATTTCATTTTTATTCTACAATTAACATTTTTAGAAGCACTAATTCTGTATATTTGTATAAGAATTTAGAAAAATGTAATAAAATAAATGCTAATCTCCTATTTGCTGGGAATCTATTATCAAATTACATTAATTAAAATATATAATCTCTGCTTTCCTGAAATTATAATTTGCAATAAAATAGAAACTACATCTGCAACTCAATTTTATTTACATTCTTAACATCTTTCTCTTCATCCTCAGTATTCTGATTTACCTGGAAATGAGTCAAAATGAGAAATGTTGCATAATTTTCACAGGTTGAGCATAAATTTTTTCTTACATTTCCCTACAATACTAGCCCTACTTTACACTGTTATCAAGGTAAATTAAGAAAATTTATAAAAGGTGCTTTTCATGCAATTTTTGGAATCACTACAAACTAAGAAAAGGAATATTGTCTAAGAGCACTGAAAGTACAAACAATAAGGTCTTAGACTACAAATAAAAGATAATTTCTAATTAGGAGTACTAAGGATATTGAGTAAAAAATATAATAGTTGAGCTTATCAGTAGACTATATATATATGCATATATATATATATATATATAATTTAATAGACTTGAACTCTGATGATGCTACAACCTATAATTTATATTTCTAACTTTTACAAATTTGACTTCTGTTAACACTGCAATATACTTTGTGATTAACTTTATTTTTTCATGTTCTATTGGTGACATATATTATGAATAAATTTTTCTGTGCTGTTGCAGGAATTATAACTTGAAGTTAGTATGTAGGACATTTATCAGTGTATGTTCTAAGGATCCATACTTAGAAGTGAGGGTGACAGCAAATTGGGAAAAGACATTAAATTGTCATAGATACTCAGCAAAGGGTCAACCGACCTCAAAGCAGCGTTGGAAAGTGAGTTGATTTCACTGGTTTTCTGAGTTGGTGCAGGAGGTCCTGGCCTGGATCACCACAGGCACTTCCAAAAGGCCATTTCTTCTGTGCAGAATAAAAGGCTCTGGTGGAATAGGGGCCAATATGCTGTCCTTTAAAATGTTGCAATGTTTACCTATGTTCAGCATATACTGGAGCAGAAGATGCTGGGAAGAAAATAGCCTTGGATGAAGACTGCAGTGTTTACCATTGCTTCCTTTCAGTGAAAGCAAACTGATCTGATGCTTCTTTATAATAACTAGCATAGAATAGAATAGAATAGAATAGAATAGAATAGAATAGAATAGAATAGAATAGAATAGAATAGAATAGAATTATTAGATCAACAGTCACATATTTTATACCTATTACTGTATTGATATTCTGATATTGGAAATACTATTTTGATTAAATTTGTAGTAGCTTATTTTTAGTCTTCAGAATGTTTGTCTTTTGTAAATCTACTCATGAAGTAAATGAATGTATAATATTGTACACCAATATTTTTATATTTCATACATGCCACCAACCACCCCAGGTCAATACTTAAACCCAGAGGCAAAGCCTACACCTTTGATGCTCCCATAGTCCTCTAGATTTTAAAGGATACTAATATTTTCCCCCTGCCATATACACGGTGAATGTGATATTCTTTGAATTTCTTATTATGACCATGAAATATGAACATCTCATTATATATATATACATATATATATATATTTATTGTCCCCAAAATAGTTCTCCAATTTCTTTGCTCTTACAGTTAGCATTTTCCCTTTTTCCTTAACACCTGAGGTATTGTACATTTTCTTTCATCTGTAGATTGTTGCAGTTCACTACAGCTAAAAATTTAAACAAGTGCAATGTCAATTTTTTGAAATCTTTTCTCACATAAGTTAATCAGATTTTGGAGGGAAAGAAAGAAAATTAGGAAAAAAAGAAAGAATGCAAAAATATCAGCTTGGAATAGGCAAGTTGAAATACTGTCAAACTGTATTCAAAGATAGTGTTACAGTAAACCATATTGTTAATATGCTTCATGTATTTTCTTTAAGTTGCACGCCTCTTGACTCCTCTGACTTTAAGAAATTAAAACATATTGATTCTACTCATCATTGAGTAGTATTCAAGGTGCCTGTTTCATAATTTAAATGATGGCTTGAAATCAAATAGTAACTATTAATCTAAAGGAACCTATTTACTTACTAAGACATTGGGGCCAGGGGCACAACTCAGTTGTAGAATGCTTACCTAGCAAGTGCAAGGCCTGGGGTTCCATTCTTAGTGCAAGAGATGAAAAAACAAAAGACAGAAAGAAAAAGGAAAACATGATATGCTAATTAGGTGGGTACATGTGCTAAACCTCTTCTTCCACTATAAGTAAGCAACAAGAAAGAGTGAAACCCTAAATTGTATTGATTTACAATTTAAGTGTGAGATCTACATATTTTCAAACTAGGAGAAAAAAATGACATAACAGATATAGCTGCAATATTTGAATGCCACTACTGCAGAAGGGCTGGGAAATGGGAGTACTCGGAGAACCACAGCTTTACACTGAACTGTAAATCCAATTTTTCTTTTTTCCTTTTCTCAGTACCTGGGTTTGAACTCAGGACCTTGCACTTGTCAAGCAAGCACTTATTCCAATGAGCTATCTTCCCAGCCTACAATTTTTCTTTTTAAAGGATGAGGTTACCTGATAAAAGTAAAAATATCACAAAATTAAGCTTAGTAGCAATCTGTACAATTTAGAAATTTTATAATTAAGACTCAAGTACAAAGTGTAGCAACCATCAAACATTCAGGTTAACAATAACTGTACCAAAGAAGGACACAAACTGCTTGAGCCAAATCAGTCATATATTCTAATTACTGTGGCAAAGACCAAAAGCAAACTTTTATGATCAAAATTCTAGGGCCAAATTGTATCATGAGTTATAAATGTGAGAGCTGTCCTTTGATCTGCTTTCAACTTTATGACTGGAAACGTGCTATTAATTTTGCTCCACTTTAAAGACCAGTGTCAGGGCTCAGTGGAACAAGTGCCTGCCTGGCAAACACAAGGTCTCAATTTTGATTCCTGGTACTGCAAACAAATAAATACTAGTGTTGGACTGCATATCAATTTAATCCAATTACTATATGAAAAATATGAGTAGCATCTCTAAAATTATAAAATCAGTTTTAAAAATGAATGAAACACTCGATTTCTGCTGTTTTTTAAGCTTTTATTTAGAAAGTTCAGTGAAACAGAAAAGTAACACAGTTTAGAAATATTTCAATTTCACTATAATTTAAGTTTTAAAAATCAACAATGAAATTTATAAAAATAGTTTAATATTTATAAAATGAACTGTTATTCATAATAAATTATTCATTTCCATTACCTGAAAAAATTATGTACTATATAAAAGAAACAACTTTCCTTATCAATATTTTGAAAATATAAGCTCACCTTATCCAGCTTTGTTGGCAGTTCAGTATATAAAAATATATTACAAATTCCCTGACTGTAGTTATAAAACATCATCATTAATAATAAATTGTATCAAAATATTTGCTTAGTAAATATTTGTGGATAAATTACAAAGCTCATGGAAAATAATTGTTTTCACATTTTAAAAGCATTGAATATGTTCTATGTTCTCCAAAATTCATAGACTTAAACCAATGCAACAACTCTGGGACATAAGGACACTTGGAAGTGATTTAGGTCAAGAGAGTCACATAGTCATGCATGACAGTAGTACTTTTATAAGAGGTCCCTCCAAGCCACCTAGCACCTTCCCCCGGCAAGGACCCTGCCAGGAGGGACTCTGAGCCGTAGCCTGCATCTGCTGGTACTTGGATCTTGAGCATCCAAGTATTGAGAACTGTGAGAAATAAAGTCTTTATCAGCTTCACAGTTAACAGCATTTTGTTACAGCAGCCTGAGTGGACTGAGTCTTTTAAATATACATATTTTCTTCAATAGCAACCTCCAAAAGTAAACAGAAACCTACAAAAGATACATGTATGTATAAAAATCAGGAAATACACACTAGAATAAATTTTCAAAAAGCAACAGTCAAGAAACTTTCCCTCAGCGGTCCCTGTCTATTCTCTCTCCTCTCCTTTCCCTTACTCACTGATATACTTTGTAGCACACAGGATTCTTAAAGAAATATTATTGATTTTATTAAATCACCTACAGCTCATGCATAAATCACTGCTCCACATAAAGAGCCAATATATTAGTGAATATAAATATAAACTTTTATTTGTGGGGGCAAGTGGAAATTATAAAACCACAGTCTCACAAATTTTGAAAAGCCTTCAGAAAACACATTTATTTCAATGTATTATAGCTTGGAATATCTTTTTTTTACTAATCTCATTGATAATTACTCCAGCAATTTTCACTTTTCCCTGTTACAATAAGTAGAGAGAAAGAGAGAGGCTTTGCTTTGTGATTAACTGTTTTAAAACAGATTCCACCTGTAGATATCAAGTAGTTAGGGCTATAATAAACTGGATTCAGTCTAGAATGAGACTTTCATTATATTTGTATATTGCTGAAATTCTGAATTTGTTTTTGTTTTGATCTAAATTTATGTGTCATTTTTACTTCTAAAATATTTTTAGTGGAAAAAACTGTGAAGAACACAGAAATATTTTCTTACACTGCAACAATTTCAAATTTACTACTTAAATGGACTATATATTACCAGTAACAGGATGCATTAGATTCAGTCAGTGCTAGATTGCAAACATTTAAAAATCACACTGTGAGTAAGATATTCAAAGATTTCTTTCCTCTCACCAATACAGTCTCCTTAAAATCAGCCAAAGCTGGATTTTATGTAGCTTCTCTACACAGAGAAACTTTGTTATGCTCTTTATTTATTTATTTATTTCTTGCAGCACTGGGGATTAAACTCAGGATCCTGTGCTTGCCAGGCTAGTGCTCATTCTATTGAGCTATCTCCCCAGCCCTGTTATGCTCTTTGAACTCTCAAATTGAAGGTTTCTTTTATCTATAAATGAGAAATAGGAACACTTTCCCTATTGAATTGCTGTGAGGTCTACATGAGGCGCCAGTGTGTCACACTACTGATTCGTCCCCTCCCCACCCCCGGGGGGGGTTGTCTCAGGGCTGCATGGCTTTCACAAGCCCAGGCTCCTCCCAGCTGATTCCCTTCAGCCTCAGCTCTTTGTGGGATGTGCTGGTATCAAGTCAGGAGTGACTTTCTAGATTGCTTCGAGAAAGCACATTAAATGTCACTGTTGGGTTGATCCTTGCTTTAGGGTTTGCTTTGTTGCATTTTGGCTTGTATCCTAACCAGTTAAAAAAAAAAAAAATTAAAAATTAAAAGTATATTTTATTTTAGCATACACCTTCAAATAGAGTGAGATTTTTTTTTTTTCTTTTTGGTAGAACCGGGGATTGACTGAGGCCCTCGCGCTTGCCAGGGAAGCACTTATTCCACTGAGCCATCTCCCTGGCCCTGCAGTTAGATTTAAAAGAATATACAGTCATTGTTAGAATGGCTTCTGAGAATGCGCATAAGTGATTCTTCTTTTATAAAAAATAAAATCATTCTGTAGCTGCTGCTTTAGCCTTCCAATCTTCAAGATAATAATTTTTGAAAATATAAAACTTGGTTCATTTTATGTTATCCTGGTATTTCTGATCTACTCTTCTTAGGCCAAGGAAACATTTAATTCTTCAGCACATCACAGCAAAGCAATTATTTACAGATTTAAATTAATATTACTATGAAAGTAGTACAAAAGATTCCACAGGCTCAGGCTCAGTGCAGGAGCAACTAAAAACAATACACTCTATAAACAATTTCAAACTCAAATATACAGTGGCTGCATGTGAAATTTTACACTATAGAAACAACAAACAAAATGAGTACACACACAAGGAAATTAAGATACCATCTTACAACAGCACCATGCAGAAACCCCGGCTAAGGTTTTGCCGAAAGTACTATCCTGAGATATTTCAAGATGAACAGTCTTCCACTTTTAGGTAGTGCCGCACAGCAGTGCAAACGGGCTCACACCGGCTTCTGTTTGGCAAGGGCCTGGTGTGAAATGACTGAGGCTTGGTTGGCAGCGATTTTGTATTGTTCTTGTCCAGAGCCTTGTGGCGGGGACGGAAGTGGTGTTTCAGGAGTCGCTGGAAGAGAAGCAGAGAATGGTACTGAGCTTCAGCGGCCACTCAGCCACCTCAGGAAACCCCGCACGGGGCTGACTTATACCCTGTATTTTGAAAATGTTTTTGAAAGATGCCTCTATTCCTACTCTCCAATTAGAGCAATGCCAAATTCTTCATAGTCACTTTAAAAGTTAAAAGCATTTATGAGCTTTTAATTCTCTCAGGCACCCAGACATTAGTCAAAAGAATGAACAGAATATTATTTTTTCAATTAGAATACAATCATTATAATGTTTGCCATCGCAATGAACATAAAATCAAAACATATCTACCTTGGAAATGACTAATTCAGATCTATTAAAGGACACAAAAATGAAACCTAACAGACTTTTTAAATGTTTGGAAATCCAGGCTGTAGTCAGAAGCATATGAAATATACTATCTTTGCTGCTTCACAATTATTCTATCAAAATTGAACTTGCCTGTCCTTTCTCCTTCAATAGAAAAAATAAAATTGAATAGTTGAATTGAAAATAATTGAATAGAAAAACTGAATATACACACTTTGTAATTTAGTACTTCATTGTCTAAAATAGTATTTCTTCCTAATGTGAACTTTTACCATATTATAAATAATCTAGATGCTATTTGTAATTTTAAAAAATTAAAATATTTTAGCATTCACATTTATTATTCTATATATTTAATAGGACTAATAGAGAATGCTTAATCAGACTGCAGCCCTATAAACCATATAATATTTTTCACCATTTTAAAGCTCTGCATAACACAAGCTCTCCATTTGGTATTTCCTAATCCATTAATTTTTTTACTTTTGGATTAATTAAGCATGGATTAAAAATGCCTCAAGAATGTTATTTAAATGCAGTTTAATTGACAAAAAATAAGAATTTGCTTTTTAGATTCTTTCTTGATATTTAGATTTAAAATTAAAGTGGTCTTTGCATTGATTTAAGTTTTCATTTAATCACAAAATTTAGACATCTTAAGTACATAAATATTTTAACTAAGAAAAGAAAAAAAAAACAAAATTGTCCTTTATAGATGATTCACACAAATATTATATTCAAGGATGGAAAACAAAAAGTGTGATGTCATTCTTAAAGTATTAGGATCAACAAATGTTTCTTTAAATATTAGAACACTAGAGTTTAAAATGTAGAGAGTTTGGGGGCTGGGGAGTTGGCTCAGTGGAATAAGCACTTCCCTGGCAAGTGCAAGGGCCTGAGTTCAATTCCCAGTTCCACCAAAAAAAAAAAAAAAAAAAAAGATTTTGTCAAGAATAGAACTGTCACATTCTCTCACCAGCTAAGTTCTACAATGTCTAACATGTTGCTAGTGTGTTTTAGCTTCCAAGTGTATGAATACAAATTCTAAGACACACAATTGCAGGTGTCTTGGCATGGCTTTGGACTCTCTGTTCTTAGCTGTTAGATGGAAAGTAACATTGCTTTGCAAATAGTATCCCCAATACTAATGTCCTTCAAATATCCTGAGGATCACAGAGAAATTATTTCATATGGTTTCTAAATCCATAATTTTTTCTAATAATTTCATATATTTTCATCAACTCAAAAGAATTTTGCGTTTCATACACAATTCACCCAAGGGGCTACTGCTGACTGTATGTAAAGCAGGGCCTCACATTAGCAGCTCTGGGGGCTCTGCTTTCCCTTTCACTGGCTGGTAATCTAGTGCTACTCCCCAAATGGCTGTTGCACTACTTTTGAAGAAACGGGCACTGTCACAAGTTATTACAGATTACTGTAAATTTAATGTCTTATATATGCATAACAATTATGTAACAATATTTCAAATCATCTCAGTGCTTAGCTAGTTTTGTATTCAGAACAATAGATCAAAGTTAAATCTGGGTTAAGTTTGGGATCAATTATTCTGTTAATTCTAGAAATTTTTCAAATGCAGCTTCTATGCCCACAGTAACTTAGAAGTAGAGTCTGCATTAAAACCGACATAATAAACAGTTAATTTGCACACTTCTGATATGCCAGAATTCCAGCTTATCCTGCTAATCAAATTGTACCACTTTTCAAATTTCAATTCCCTTTGTAAGTCACAATTAGCTGTGAATAACTGTACAAATACAAATGTCACTCAGTCCATAATCAGCTTCCCAGTAATGCATGAATTCCAGGATCAGTCACTGGTCAGTCATACCTCGCAATCTATCCATAATTGGTCACTGACCATCTTTTAGAGTAGCATTGTACACATTCTTTGTCTTCTAATGATACATTTACGTAAAAATTTTATGAAATAAGTAGATCATAGAAAGAGAATTGGCCAACAAAGGTGCAAGCACAGTAAAGTCCCATGTAAGATGTGATAAGAAGTAATATTCATACAGAATACAAATGGAATCACTGAAGAAGCAGGTGAGCATAGGCTATGAAGGATGCTATTTGCATCTTTAAAGATGTAACTAGGAACTTAATGAAGAAAAACTAAGAAAAGAATACAGCTAAGTGGTAGAGCTCTGGACCACTGCAGACAAATCCCCAGGACTGTGGTGATAGAGAGGGAGGAAGGAAGGAGGGAGGGAGGAAGGGAGAAAAAAGAGGTGGGGGGAGCAATCCTTGTCCACATAAATCAAGAAACTGGATGTAAAGGACAACGGCACTCTGGAGAAAGTAATGTCAGCAAAATATTCACACCAAACAAGCTCTCAGAGATTCCAGGACACTGAACATACAAAGAATAAAACCTGGAGGCTGCCCCAAACTTCCAAATGAGAGAGTCAGCTGGGCACAGAAATGATGCTCATGCCCTACAAAGAGTTTTAAAAGAAAACGCAAACTGCTCCAAAGAATTTCTAAACATATTTAAAACTTTTGCTTTGATGTTTTACATTTCAGTATAGAAATAATAAGTATCAATATTTTAAAAGTTTCTCTACACATTTATACTCTGTAATGAACAGCATTTTTAACTTTTGGCAGTGTTAATGATTATAAGCAATCGTAACGTGTCTGTTGACTTTTAGGATTCCTCTATGTGATTTTTGCTCCTATGATCATTTTTGTGTTTGAGGACCAACATGCAAAGCTGGAACTACTGGAATAATCTTTCGTGGCCTGAAGCCTATGAATCAAATGAAGTTCTTACATCCTCATTTAAGGAGGCAGATTCATATACAGGGAAAATAAGTGGCTACATGGATATTATAATCTCCCACAGCAGAGTTCTGCAGAGAAATCCTACCTAACTTGTGCCTTTTCCAGGTAAAAATAGATTATTCTCCCAAATTCCACTTTTCTCCCATAGTTAAGCTTAAATGTTAGGTAGAGAAGGAGACCAGCTACTCACAGATCTGGTCTGTATGAATCAGGGTTGACATGGGCCCTAAAAGGATGGTTTGTCCAGTCAGTGGATCCTGAGATAAGTGTGGGTGCATCGGGTGGTGGAGATGGCTTCCTTCATTGGATGCACCTACAGAAAACAGTATGAACCCTTTAGTGAAGCTCATAAGAAGCCACAACTTTATCTTGGCACAGATATTTTGGCTGACACCTTATACATTGCTATATTTACAAAGTGCTTTTCTAAGCATTTTAAAATGAATTGGTAGAAGGACTGGCATATTAAAGACAATGTCAGTTTTCTCTGTGTACTAGATTGATTAATTCTGCATCATAATGTTGTACATTAATAACAGATCTCGTGTGTCATTTCCCAGAATCATCAGGCTTCCTAACTGTTGTTAAGACAATTCCAAGAATCGCTTACATCAAATTTATTGTGTGTGGCATCATCCTAATAGCATGACTAATCTTTATTTCAGAAATATACCATTAATAACACATTAAGCAGCAGAATACTAAAAATAATACAATGATTTTACAAATAATTTAATGTATATTAGAACTTAAAATAAATGATGCTATAACTTCTTCCTGACATTTATTATGGCATTGAAATCCCATTTTCCTGTTCTACTCTTTTGTGTCAACTAAATGCTTGGTTATGTTGCAATTTCTATAATCTTGAAGTTTTAAAGGAATTAGGAAAACAAAACAATATAATGCAGGAAGCAGCAAAAGTGAGAAATACATATCTGTTTTCTTTATTTAGAATGCCTAGGGCTGGCCAAATAGCTCAGTGGACTAAAGAGCCTGCAAGAAGATGCAGGAGCCAGGGGCTCAATCCCTAAGCCTACCATGTCAGCCCCATGGGCGGGGTGCACAGATATGCAATTGAGATTGGGCATGGTGGTGCACACCTGTAATCCCAGCACTCAGGAGAATGTAAACAGGAGAATCACTATGAGTCCAATCTAGTAGTGAAACTCTGAACACCCTGTAGACCATTCCCTAAAATACAGAGAATAAAAAAATAGAATGCCTGAAAAGTGAAGTCAAAAGGGCCATGCAGAAAAGACAGTGGAGGTTGATTAAAGAATTATAATTTGAACTATTCACATATTGTTGTCCCTCTCAATTGGGTTTTGCAGGTTTTCTAAATGTAATCATTTGAATTTATTATGTCATGGCAGAAGATGACAATGAAAAGCAGGAACACTGAACAACTTCAAAACATGAAATGAATGTGGAGAAAAGTAAACAAATAGGGCAAACTTGTTTTAACAGACTTGGAGCGCTGCGAATCAACAACCGTGAAAGTTCCTCAAGGACTCACCACCCAGCAGCATTTCCTGAAGCAAGTTGTCAATTTTAACCATGCCGAACAGCTTCACAAACTGTATCTGCTCTATCATTTGCCAGGTGACGCTCTGCAGGGTGGGCAGCAGCAGCAGCAGCTCTCCAAACCTCCCCCGGGAGTCGTACTGCCGGTCGTTGATGTAGTCCTCCAGGCTGGTCTGTACCTGGAACCGCATGTTCTTAATTTTCACTGGGTCGCTTAACCCTTTTGCATCTGATAAAGGAATGAAAAGGTCATTCTAAAGACTTAATCGGACTAGAGTGTGAGAGCAATTATGCTAATGCAAAAACAACTCTCATTAGCCTAAGCTATTGACGAGACTTTGAAAACATACCTGGATCAAAAAATACAATTGCCTTCAAACAAGCATACTCGTTGTCATCGATCTGGATTTCCTGAAATGGTCTGACGAGCTCATCGAGAACTCTGTTGGCCACTCTGCTTATTTCAACCTCACAGCTATTACGGTGGATAACATAGTTGTTTCCTAAAAGGAAAAATAAAGTCAGCCACTTCTTGTGCCAGACTGTCAAACATGGTTTACAATTTACACCTCAGTATCTGAAAGGGTGTCCTCTTGAAGGAACATGCTAGTACGTCTCTCAGCAGTTAGGTTAGAGAAAAGAACTTCCTTCTTAAAGAATCAATAATAATGCTAGTGTGATTATATGCATTTTAACAGCCTCAGTCACTAGTAACGACACAAAATTACACACTAATCAAAAGCTAAGAGCTGACCAGGAAGAGTCAAATATGCTGGCTAGCTTTCCTATTTGCCTGTCATGTATCAGCTCTTCATTAGTAAGCACAGTACAAATCTTAAAATATATCTCTCATTCACAGGCTTAAAGCGGTTCTTCTTTGGTACTCTAGGCCTATGAACGAATAAGAACTATTTATACCCTGTATAAATAAGTCTAAGAGGATGGCTTTTAAAGCTTAGCACAAATGTTCTTATGAATTGTCACAGCCCATCTTGTATTCCCTGTTCTTCTTCCTGGGTTTCTAGAGAAAGGGTGAGCATTTTTTCATGCTAAATATGGCACTCAGAAATTTAGCAGAGAATTGGACTATGCAATTTCTTTATATATTTTTTTCTTTTTTCCTTGGTGAGTTTGAAAAAGGCCTTGCTATGTAGTGCAGGCTGGCCTTGAACTTCTTTGTGTAAACAGGATGGCCAACAACTCCTAATGATCCTGTTTCAATCTCCAGAGTGCCACAATTACAGGTGCATGCCATCACACCTGGTATGTAATTTCTCTCATTCTTTCTAATTAATATTTGTCTATATGAAAAATAACATAGTAGCCTGTAAAATATAGTAAACTATTATTTTCTGGTTTTAAGACAAAAGTAAAATTTCTGAATTCTACCATTAAAGTCAAAGACAGCTATACTAGTTCAGACCTCCAAAGTCAATAGCTGAAACTTTTGGCTTTAGACCAGACCATTATTAAGAAATGATGGAACATTTAGAAGGAAGAGCTTGAAGGAAGGCAGTTCTGGCACTGCGATGTGCCAGTGAAGCAGACGTTAAGACAAACCCTGGCCCCTTCACCCTTTCTCTATCGCTCTTCACCCTAAGGTAAATGGTCCTCCGCCACGCACTCCTGTACCATGGTGAACTATGTCACTTCCAGCCTAATGCTACAGAGCCAAGCTCTCTGAGAGCACAAGGTACAATAAACCTTTCCTTCTTTTAAGATAAAAACACATCCAGATGTATTTATTCAATGTAGTCATGCTCTTTTGTCCATAGCTTTGTTGAGGTATTTGGACAAAAAGTGCATCTAATTAAAGAATATAATCTGATGTTGGCCCATACATCCATGATCACCACGGATGAAATGATCATGTTGGAGAAATGCTTACCACACTCAAGCTATCACACATGTAGATCACTTCACCGTATTAGTTTATTTTGAGTTTTGTTCTTTCTTAGGAAAAGTTAGCTTATCTAATTATTCAAGGTAATATAGTTTAGAATGCTACAGCAGACACTTGGTTTTCTAGGATATCCGGTATTTAGATCCCCAGCAAGGGCAAACAGCACTGGAGGGGTGTACTAGAAGCATTTTGAAGAATTTCAGAGCATGGTCTCTGCAGTCACACCATGTCATTTAGAATCCTGACTCTCTCCTCTCCTAGCCAGGCACTCGCAGGTAATCTTGTCTGCTTCTATTTCTCCACTTGAAAGTGGCCTGCACAGAACAGTACTTAGATCAGTGATTGAGAGTGGGTGGGTGTGCATCTGTGTGCATCTCTGTGTGTGTGTGTGTGTGTGTGTAAAGTACTTAAAGCAGAACATTTATGTCAGAAGCCTTCCATGATGTTACATTGTGTTGCACTCATTCATATTTGGAACCAAAATATTTATGATATGAAAATATAAAATAAAAAAATGCAGTCATCATTTTGCACAAGCCAAAAAGAGGTAAAACTAATAGCATTAACAGAATCTCAGCCCTCAAAAACCAACTGTATAAGTTAAGTACAATGAGAAGTGGAATAGTTATTTAGCGAATAGCAAAGCTTTGTCTCTGAGTCTTTTCTCCAAGTACCTTCCTATTTTTTCAAGCACTTATATTTATTAGAATTCTTCAAATACTGCCATCAATTTATTTTACCTGATTATCTTATAGTATATTACATATAATGAGATTATAGAGAATGAACACATTCCTTAAAATGTATAAAATAATTATGATGTAGACATGAAAGGAGTATAAACCATGTTCAGACTCAAGATGGTCATTTAAATCACTAATTTCTTATGCTGGTAAGATTTAAACACACCTCCATATGTTTAATTAACATCTATATTCATTTTTAAAGCCCGATGCTCTCCAATCATCTCATGCACTGTGAATTTATAAAGAGTAAATTTAAGGTAAGGAAACTTAGGGCTGAATGAAGACAGAATCAATAATATCAGATCTGTGAAACAACACTGTAAATACTTAGTACATGCAGAATAGAGTTTATAGTTTATTTTAAGGATAAAATATACATAATTTCTTAAATTAAAGTCTTACCCAAAAGTAAAATATCTTTGTACATCATGGATCTCTTTGTAGCTCCAAGCAATAAATGTTCCCCTGCATGAGCTCTTAACAGGGCCACCTTAATGAAAATTTGCAAGTTTAACAATTAATAATACAATGTAATGATTAAAAGACAGTATAATATGATTCTGCTTAACTTACAGTTCTTGAAGTCTGAGACATTTTTGTTGTTGTTTTGTTCTAACAAACTAATATTCCTAGATACTTGACTTCATGAGCCTTCTCGATTTCTATTTGTCAATGATTTACTTATAAAAATTTTTAAACTAACTAATGTCAGTAGAATGACAGCAGAAAAAAAGTAGAGCAGCACAATATTTTGGAGGAAAACAGCATCAACCAGACTAGACTTTAAATCCCAGGGAGGTCACTTACTACTTATTTAACACTGGTTAAATTGACCAATATGTTTGAGACTCATTCGTTTTCATCTGTAAAATGGACAAAATGGCTGTTCAAAAATCTCCAGAAGCACTCATGTGGACTAAATAAAATACCCATAATAACCTGAATTATAAAAAAAAGAAAACCAAAAGTCTGTAGTAAGAAAAAGACCACGGTTGGGGTTCTGCCTCTTTTCAGACTGAGCCTCTGACTGCTCAGTAAACTCTTTCACTGATCTTCACTTAGGTTCGTGGTTGTCCCCTAGGCACCACCACTAGCATACAGAAGGAGTGTTTCAGACCCAAGTGCCTCCAAGCAATCCTCTGAGGCTTCACCACCTTAGGAAATGTTTCTGTCACCCAAAGGGCTTGTTGACATTCAAACAGGAGTCTATTCTGGGGCTAAGTTTTTCACAGATCCTAGTGCTGCTTTTCAGAAAATAAGCAAAATCAATCCATTGCTATTCATATCCTTTTTATTTGGCCTGTTGTCCCCAGTCCTGGCCTTGTCAGTTTTCTGATGGGTCACCCCAAATCATTCAAATATATATTCTTGCTTCCTAGTGCTCCATTCTAACTCTCTCTCTCTCTCTCTCTCTCTCTCTCTCTCTCTCTCTCTCTCTCTCTCTCTCTCTCTCTCTCTCTCTCTCTCTCTCTGTCTCTCAGCACCATGCACTTGGCCAGTCAGGCTGTTAGAGCTTAAAAGGTTTTTCTTTCTTAATTTTTAAAATTTTGTTTTGTACTGGGAATCAAACTCAGGACCTTGTGCTTGCCAGACAGGCACTTGTGTCTCTGAGCTGTATCCCCAGCCCCCTAACTCATTCTTTTCAGAGCTTTGAACGTGCTATTTGCACGAAATCATTTAATATTACCCCTCCATTGAAAACTCATCAGCGGCTTCCTATTTTCCTCAGAGCTTTCACAGCCTTATAGGTGGTAGGAGGAGCGGGTAGTTTAACTCTTTGTCTCCTAAGCCCCACCTCCATGCTTCTGGCTTTCATTGCTCCAGCCTGACTCACAACCTCGAACTTGCTGTGCCTGTACGCTGCATGCTTTCTTTTCCGCTCTGCAATGTTGGCCCCTTATCATGAAGGTCTCAGGAAATATCTTCTCTGATTCTCATGACAAAGTATCTTTCTATCGCTCCTCCACTCATTCTAAGACTCATCCTACTCCAGAATATAGCATTTTATAGAACTTAGCTCCACCTAGGTTTGACTTACTCACAATTTACATATTTTTATTGTCTGTCTCTCCCACATAACACACCAACTTTATGAGATAGTGAAGCAATCTGTATTTTTACTGCAGAATGTATATAGTTCCTAAAACTGAACAGTAGCCTCCTAATAAATGCACATTTAATGAATTTGTGGAATGAACTTAACTATATAGAGCTCAGTTTTAGAAACTGTAAAATGGAAAAAAAAACAAAAAACAAAAAAAACACCCACACCACAGAACTCCTGAAAATTTAAATAAAGCAATGTAATTGACAATGCATCTGAAATCTAATTCCCCATTGACTCACCCACAGTAAATATGAGCTATTTCCTGGCTATTAATATCATACTTTTAATATTAAGCATTAGCAAGCAAAAAATTTTGATTAGTTACTGGATTTCAGGTTTCTAATATTTAAAACACCTTGACACATAAGTCAGCAACTTTTAAGGAAGAATGATAATAAAAATACAAAACTGATAAATAACTCAACCCTACTTATATTGCTTGGGTTGAGACTGGTAGGTTTTAGCAATTTAGCATTATTCACCATGGCATAACCTTCGGGGCCAAGCTATCTTTACGATACGTCAATAACCATGACTCATTCCAGGAAGGCAGTTAGAGAACATTTTAAAAATGATTTCAGATTCACAGATTTTTTCCCCCTGTCACCAGGTGAAATGATTTCTTAGAAATATAACTGCTAACATTGTATGATTTTTTTTGATTGTGTAAATATTTTTGTCTCCTTTATTTTTTTATGTACTCAAGCCCTTTCCTTTCCTCTTTGATTGTTTTTGTGTATCACCAATAAAGAGTACTGATCTGAGAGGGTAAAAATGTATACTGAGTCTAATATTTATCTTGGCTCGTTTTTCCAATATGAGAGAAATGGAAAAATTCAAATTATTTTTATTTGTAAGTGTTTTATACTGCTTAACAAATAGAGTTCAAGATGAACCTAAAATAATCTAATCTTCACAGACCAATTAGAAAATTTAAGTTCCCAATGATTAAAGTATGTTTACATACATATGAAAAATATAAAATTATATGTATTAGGAAAAGATGAACTATATCTCAATTCTATTTCTCTGTAGAATTCTGATCATGATTCTATAAGGATTTCTGCCAGGTCCATACTTTTCATATAATAACTGTCAGACTACAAATGCTAGTAAGGCAGGCGAAAATCCTGTGAGTTCTATCAAGTGTCTACAATGACACCTACACTTCCTGTTCTGTTTTTTGCCTCAAACTAGCCAGGTACTTTTGAATTGGACGGGCATAGGCAGGAGACTATAGACACAGCATTTACTTCCTAGACATTTAATCCTTTAATACCTTGTCTCATGATGGTAGTTATTTGCAATCTGCCTTTCTCCCTCAAAAAGCTTCTCTATCTCTATGAGGGAAGACCAATGTCTTGATCAAGTCTTATCTAATCAATAAGTTTTCTACAGCCCTGATATACCAGTCAGGCAGTAGTGCCTCTGGACAGAATGAGAAGGTGGAATTATAAGGAAAACTAATCCTTTCTCACAAGATAATGCACTCCTTGACTGATAAAATACATGTATTACAAATCAAAGTCAAAGAACACAAAAAGCTAGCAAAGTTCAGAAAACATGTTCAAAGCAGTCATAGCTTCCTTAAATTATACCTGATCATCCAGCGGTAACTCACAGAAGGGAGGAATGTATTTGGCCCATTCCACCAAGACTAAGAGCTGCTGCTTCATAGATTCACAGACATCACCAATACTTGCAATTTTCTTAACGTTTATGTCAGTGCTTGCCCCAGGACTTGAGGTTGAGATCTATTAAAAGAACATGATATTACCTCATTATTTAACATAACCCATGGCCAGCATTCTCTGTTTTCAGCATGATTGTATTAAGTAACCCTATTGAAGCAGACACTATTATTGCCACATTATCTTGAAATACATTAAACATTTTCATTTTATGTAGTTTTTGTTTTAGTTTTAAAGTCTAGGGACTGAACCCAGAATCTCACGTATGCTAGACAAGTAGTCTACCTCTGAACTAGACTTCCACACCCATACTAGACACTTTTAATTCGAGAAATAAAATGCCTATCAGCTTGTAAGACATTCTGTACATAGCACCATAATACATAAGCTGCATTATTTTAAAAGCCAGGTGTATAAAGAAAGGTCCCACAATGTTTGGGAAGAGGTATAATTTCCAATGGCTACCTATTGGAGGCTGGCCAACTAAGGGAGGATATGCTAGCACAGTGTGAGTCCCTGAGCTCAACCACGGTCTCCACTACCAGAAAAAAATATTATTTCCATGAAGAAGCCCATCTTTAACATGATGATGTTTATGAAGAAATCATTCAGCCAGTGAATACTGTTTACCAAAGAAGACTTAAATGGGAGGCCTGAATTCTTTATGCTAGCAAATGAAACAAGAGCCCACCAAATATAATTAAGAAATGCACCCCTGATACAGTGATATTTGAAGGCCATAAGCATGTACATTTCAAACTGTGTATGACATTCAACCATATGAAGACGTACTGCTATTTTCAAACAGTGATGGGAAGAAGTGACAGTTAAGTCAGAGGCCTCTTTAAAACTGTTTTGAGAACTTCATTTTTGAAGCTGTCTGCATGTGTGTCTTTATGTGCATCCAGATATTTCCTCATAGATTCCCTGTAACCTACTTGCTAAATGCTTTATTGGACCATCAAGTAACACTGATAACAGGGATATTAGTCCCATAATATCATCCTGGTATAATCAAAAAAGAAAGTAGTCTTGCTGTCTCTGTAGAGGACCTGATTACTTACCTATTTCACAATTGTGAGATAAACTTTTTTAAGGCATTTCTTTATTGAACTCTTAGTTGATTTACTTTTGCCTCTGTAACCAAAGACTTCAAAGTTTAAATCTGATATTCTAGGAATTTAAAATAATAAAGTTATATTTCACTGTATTTTCTAAGTTCTGGCTATTCACTTAAATATCTGTATACAAAGCATATGCCACTGTGACTACTGGGGTCCCAAAACTTTTTTGAAAAAAAGATATTATGATGATGATAATTCTTAGCTAAGCTCCCCAAAAGTTGTAGGCCCTAATTTTACAAACCCCAGAATTCTTCCCCCAGAACTCTGTAGTTGATATTAAGTTTTTTAAAATTAATCTTTTTTTTCTTTGATGAACCAGTGATTGAACTCAGGCCTTTGCGCTTGCCAGGGAAGCACTTATTCCATCTAGCCATCTCCTCAACCCCTGTTTTTTTATATTATGTATTTAGTACAGGGTCTATAGGGTCTCACTATAAGCTTAGACTCACAGTCATCCCCGTGTTTTCAGCCTCCCCAGTGCTGGGACTGTAGGTGTGAGCCACTGGGCCTGATTTTGGTGGCTAACTCAGCACATGATATGGTGCCGGGAATCGAACCCTGGTCCCTGCGCTTGCCTAAGCAGCCACTTAGTCTCCTAAGCTATCTCATATAGTATACTCTATATACCCAATATACTCTTTTTTTCAATCAATCTTAAACTAAAACTTATTTCATGTTTTAATTAAAAATGAGATCACACCAAGAAAAGTCACAATTAAGTCAAATCTCACTAAAATTTTCAAATTTACACTCAACCTGTGTGGATCTACTTCATGTTAGCAAAGAGCACTAATTAGAATGAATTGAGATTATTCAGTATTATGCATCAAGACTTATTTAATTCTATTAAAGGAAACTGAAGGCGTGTGTGCTGGTACCTGGCGTGACCGAATCTCAGCTTGTGCCAGGGTGTTAATGGAAGGGATGTTGCTGCCATCAAACGTGCTCCTTCTGGTGCTTATTCTGTCACGTTCGTTTTGAACAGCTAAAGGGGAAACCACAGTGTTTACTGGTTAGATCTCTTCAGTCTACAGCATGAGATACAGCTTGAAGTTTTTAAAAAAAAAAAAATAACAAAAAATGAGAAATGATCTTCATAGAAGATTTGGGTGATGGAAGGTTAAGAATGAAGATCTTTTCATTCTGTATTTTCAAAAGTAGAAAAGCCAGGCCTGACAACAGAGTACACTAAAGCACTGTATTTGGGACATTGCGAAAGCATACACACGACCGACTATTAGGTCAGCCAGTTCTGCCACACTGCTTCTTCAATAGGTTGGCTTTTTAGTCTCTCAAATACAGTAACACTGCAGGATACCTAGAAGAAGACTTGCCCATGAGGTTGATGGGGTCAAAGATAACACTGTATTTACTGTCAGAAAGTATGACTCATAGATTTTGGAATTCTATTTTCTCTTTCCTGTAAAACTACCAAAACGGAAAGCAATTTTTTTTTCAAAAAATAGCTTTAAGATCACAATCTTATAATAGTAATAAAACATCATTCCTAGGACAGTTTATAACATTAATTAGAAATGTTGTACCAGGCTGAGTTATCTCCTGAGAAGATCAACGTTTGAGTATCAACTGTTTGAGGAAAGGAAGAAGTTCCTCGTATCTTACTATGTGAAAAGTCTCGAAGAGACCTAGATCTGGCTCCTTGTTTCAGAAGGAAGGAAAAAAAATGAATTTCTCCAGGTATCTTATTAATGAGCACATTTTTAAACAAAAAGAAGAGTAAGAAGGGAAGGTGTAGCATGCCTACAAATACTGCGCATATAAAGAACAATAATAATCCACTGCCAAATCTAAATTTCAAAGTGTGGACTATATATGATTATCTTCTGTAACCAAAGAGGAGAAAATCAGGGCCTACAGCCCTTAAATCATTTAGGTCAATGCTCTTTTCTGTTCTACAGGGATACCATAACATTAAAGTCCCAACTTTTTTCTGTAATTATCATTTTATTAAAGAAATGCACGAAGTTGTAGGCTACAGGCATTTAAAGGGGAACTAAAAATTGCAATTAAAGATGAACTCTCATTAAGACAGAGGAAAAAATACTGGGCTTTTTGCTTTTAAGAAAGAGGAAGTAGTCTTTAAGATTGAATGAATCATTAATATTTTATTTCAAAATCACACTTACTAGTAGCTTACGCTTCTCGAAACATAAATTGTTACGGATTTTCAACCTAAACTGACTCATTTGGAAATGCACACAGAGATAAAAAGTAAGATGTTTGCTATGCTTTTATAAATTTCGCTATATAATCACTCTTTAGTATTTTTCTAAAAAAGTACTAAATTCATATATTTGTATCTAACTAATTTCTATACTATGTTATTACTGTAAAGAAGAGAAACAGGTAGGCATAGTGGTATATGCCTACAATCTTAGCACTTGGGATATTGAAGCAGGATTGCCATGAGTTCAAGATTAAGGCCAACTACAAAAGGAGATCTTGTTTTAAAAGCAGCAAGAGAGCAGGCCAAATAGCTCAGTGGATTAAAGCACCTGCAAGCAGGTGCAGGGGCCCAAGATTTGATCTCCAGGCCTGCTGTGCTGGTCCCGCCCTCAAGGCACGCTGCGATGGCAATTGAGACTGGACATAGTGGCACATGCCTGTAATCCCAGCTCTTGGGAGGCTGTAAACAGGCGGATATCTTCAAATCCAATCTAGTAATGAGACCCTGAACACCCTGAAGACCTTCCCTAGAATACAAAAGTAAATAATAAAAACAGCAAGAGACAGAGAGAGAGAACAACTTTGAAACTCAAAAGTTTCTCTGTAATGTAATTTAAAAATTAACATGTCAACACTTTTTGTTACCTTCAAAAACACTATATGATCATTGTAAAAGTCAGAAAAGAAATAGAAGATTTTGAGTTTTTTTATGTGATTGTGGGGGCAACAGTAGAGATTCAAGAATTGGCTAAAGACAACTGAAAAAGTTTTTTAATCCTGTAAGTACTCAACAGAGCTTCAGGTCATTACAAATGACATTTCTGAAATAAAATGCTGCTGCTTCAATTTGGTGAACATCATTTTTGTTGTCCTCTTTAGAGCTTGGCAATCTGAGAAAGTTAATGAAATTTTTGTACTTTTAAAATAAAGAAAAACTCCAGCTGTGTTCAAGATATATTTGACATGCTTTATGCTTCTGTTGTGTAGTGATTTAATTTTTAAAATTTGAGACAGTTATAATAAAAATATCTCTTTGTACATGATAGACACAGTGATACAGCAAAACTGGGAGACATAAAACTTTGTACCTCTTACACCTGCCTAATGTTTAGAATGTACTATGTGTCTAAATTAATGGCATTTAGAATACAGAAGAACAGGGGCTGGGGAGATGGCACAGTGGAATAAGCACTTCCCTGGCAAGCACAAGTGCCTGAGTTCAATCCTCAGTTCCGCAAAAAAAAAAAAAAAAAAAAAAAAAAAAAAAAAAAAAAAAAAAAAAAAAAAAAAAAAAAGAATATAGAAGAACCTAATCAGGTTGTTTAAGCACTCCAAATGATATTAATATACACTAAAACCATATGTCCCACTTAAGTGTCTTTATGTAGAAGATAAACTCGCTAGGGGTAGATTTGGCTGCCTATTGTGTTTAGACCAAAAATGTCAGCATGCAGAGCAATGTTTAGAAAATGGAAATGTTTATCAAATATGTGTTAATTGGATAAATGCATTAAAAAGTAAATGTTCACAAAGTGAAGTGAAAAAGTATACTCAACTGTTCTGAGAATAAAAATGCCTTTAAAATACAATTATAATTTCAGTCTATTGACAAAGCTTGCCATTTATCTTTTGAAGTAGATATTAGAATGTTATTTGTAGCAATCATTTTGTTGTCCGCAATAGCATAATGGTGAAAAGAATGGCGAGAGTAACCAGAGAGTATGGCTGGATACCCTGGGGCTCAATCATTTTGTTGTCCACAATAGCATAATGGTGAAAAGAATGGCGAGAGTAACCAGAGAGTATGGCTGGATACCCTGGGGCTCAATTCTTTAACTCAAGAAATGTGTTGGCAGGTTCCATAGATATGGAGGAAAAGCAAAATTCATCCAAAAGTTAATTGAGATTAATGAGAATATGAATGCTTATCATTTTTATCAATAATGGCAATTATCATCATCATTACCTTCTTTTTTCATTCCTGCTCTGAAACATTTTCTTAGTCGACAGTATCTGCATTGATTCCTTTTATCCTTGTCAACAACACATTGGCGGCTGAATCTGCAGCATCAAATAAAGATGTGTTAGTTTACAGAAAGCTAGCAAAAACAAACAAAACTGACTTTAGCACAGTCAAATTTGGCTTAATAAAAAGAGTGCCTAAGATCAGTTAACTAAGCATTTTATTCTCGAGATCAGTGTGTGCATTCAAATACAAACCTCACCTCTCCCCTAGTCTTTATAATAAAGTAAAATTGAATGACTAGCACATTATTTGGCCAGTGAACATTATAATTCCTGTTATGAATCATGGAAGTCAAACCTAGCTTTAAAATCTTTCACACGTATTCTAGTTGCTTATTGCTAAATGATTTCAGTGTGTTGGAGGATATAGTAAAAATTAAATTCCCTGTACTTTCCGACTGTTTTTCTTTCTATATA
The DNA here is from genome assembly GCA_004027165.1 of Ctenomys sociabilis. Taxonomy (NCBI): domain Eukaryota; kingdom Metazoa; phylum Chordata; class Mammalia; order Rodentia; family Ctenomyidae; genus Ctenomys; species Ctenomys sociabilis. The sequence continues at coordinate 4,121 of PVKA01027865.1, read as the reverse complement.
TTATTCTGTTCACTTAAATGACCTCACATCCAACTGAAACTTCCTTAAGTACCAAATTATGTATTAAGAGACCATCGAGAACTACACTGAGCATTTAATTTCTTCATAATGGTACATGATTTCTCATGCATTACAGTGGCTGCAAATTGGAAAAAGAATTATAACTGTTGGTAAAGATGTGGATAAGCAAGACCTCATAGATTTCTGGTCAGAATAGCAAGTGATACTTTTATTTTGGAGTAAGATTAGGGTGTTTCTCAAAAGTGACTCAGTAATTCCACACTCAGTGTGTATTCAAAGAAATAAAATATATATCTATAGAACTTGACACACACTAGTCCAAAAAATGAAACTGTGAACAAATAAAACTTGATAAACCTGCACAAGGAAATAAGGCTATTTATCAATAAATGGGGGGTGAAGTGCTGATACATGCTACACCTGCAGGAGCCTCTGGAGACACTCCTATCCTAAATAAGGAAGGCCAGACTCAAGACTCCACAGTGGGATGATTCCACTTACACGCAAGCTCCTTGAGAGGCAATTATATAGAACAATAAAGGAGGTTAGTAATTGCATCACATTGCTGAAGAGAGTTGGGGAAAATGGGAAGTGATGACTCAAGGTTTTCTTTCCTTCTCTCTCTCTCTCTCTCTCTCTCTCTCTCTCTCTCTCTCTCTCTCTCTCTCTCTCTTTCTTTCCTTTTTTCAGTACCAGGGATTGAACTCAGGACCCTGCGCTTGCCAGACAAGTGCTTACTCTACTGAGCTTTCTCCCCAGCCTCAAGGTTTTCTTATAAGATGATGTGATTGCTCCAAAATTGATCTCAGGGGTGATTGTACAGTGCTCAGTGGGCTAAAAACCTGACTGCACACTCAAAACATTACAGTCTGTGGAGTTAGACTTGAGTCTCAGCCTCAGGTTAACCATTCACTCTTGGTACAAGTTCAGGATGTTAACACCTGTCTACAATTATAAATAGAGAAAAATTCTTCTTTTGCAACACTTTAGCCCAAATGTACTATAATGTTTGGGGCACATATGTATCATGTGCCCCACAACATAACATTTACTTAAAATTACCCTAAAACCTAACATTTATTTAAAATTCTTATCCATATGGATTGATATATCCTGGCTTTTAGTTATTAAATGAGAATGAAAGAATATGTTCCACAGCCTACTAAAATTTCCCTTAGATGGATATGGTGGTGCAGTCCTCTAATCTCAGCTATTTGAGAGGCTGAGGGAAAAGTTCTCAACTTTGAGGTCAGCCTAGAAAATTTATTGAGACACTATGTAAAAAAAAAAAAATCTGAAGGGGTGAAGGTGTAGCTCTGCAGTGCCCTGTGTTCCATCCCTATTATTACAGAAATAATAAGAAAATAAAATATTTAAACTGAACAGCCAATCACCAATGACTGAGAACTGACACCTCCTTCAAAAGAGGTGAGCTAGAAGAGAAAGATGTTCTCAGAATGAGAAACGAGAAAGGGGTGCCTCTCATTTTGCATGTTGGATGGGGATATTCAGGAGAGCGGGTGAGGTTACCAAATACTACAAGGAAGAGGTAGGCTACTAGCACTAAAGTTATAATGAAGCCTGACTAAGCATACCAAGTGTGGAGGTGATACTGCTGTAGGCAACAGAGAGCTAGGTATTGTGTTTTTCCCATGTAAGAGCATTACAATCTAAGATAAGTACACAATCAAGATTACAAATAGCCATTATCAAAAGCTTCATGTTTAAAGTATTGAGACAAGTGCTTTAGGATGAAAACCCCAGGTCAGTGGCAGAGAACCCTTAGAATGAAACTGAATCTATAAACCTAAAGAAATAGATAAAATAAAAACAACAAAACTTGAGTGTAAAATAAATATTATTCCTCTAAATTGGCACTAACATCATTACTACTACCCAAAGGGAATATCACTTGCTTATTACCAAAACATGGAAAGAAGGATTAGGGTAACAGCTCTATGTGTGATAGGAAAGTGTGAGAAATTAAACTATATGTGTTTTGGGATATTTGTTAAAATTATAGAGGCTGCTTTAGAAGCTGCACTTTCTTACTCTCCCCACAGAGGATTCATGAAAATCTACACAATTCTTGCACTGTTATTTGTAGCTTCTTCCAAGTTGTGGGAATTAATTATTTGACTTAATGTAAATTTGACTTTTAAGAGAATATATGACTTCAAAAAATGCCATTTTACTTTCATCGTAATTGTTCATTTTTAAGAACACAATACTTCGGACAAAATTAGAGAAAGTATTTTGATGGGAGAATACTGTCTTTTTATATTGCAGATTTCTTATGTAAAATCTCAAACTCATAAATTTTATTTCTTTGTTAAAATTTTAAGATGAGGGTGAGCCAAGTAGCTCAGTGGGTTAAAATGCCTGTTTAGGCAGACACAATGACAGGGGTTCAATCCCTGGCATACTGTGCCAACTAACCTCTGAGGGGCACTGAGCTGGCACTTGAGCCTGGGCATGGTGGCACGTGCTTGTAATCCCAGCTCTTGGGAGGCTAAACATAGGCAGATCACTATGAATCCCAGTTTACATAATGAGACCCTGTACTAAAATACAAAAAAATAATAAAGTGAATAATTCATATATATTTGAACCTGTATAAAACTCTCCTAGAAAAATTACTTGAGAACACCAGGTAGATTTAGGGGAAGTATTAACTTTTATTTTACCCCAATGAATGAAATGGCACCATGATTTTAAGAGAGTTTTTCTGAACAGTTCAATAAGTTCTTAACATTCTGAAAAACTGCTAGCATGTTTTTTTTGATAAAGCAATACAGAGCTGCTTGTGTTAAAGTACCTCACTCACATTTGTTCATAGTTTCTATTCAACCAATAAGTAATTTGCATTTGGAGACTGTCCTACCCAGAAGAGTAAATGACCTTGCTGTTGATTAGAAATTATTTAAAAATCTTTTAGAGATACATAACACATATATAAACATCTTAAGCAAAGCATTGAAATTCAATGGGCAAAAATATGGCATGAAAAATAAATTTTAAGATTTAGTACTGAAAATAAGATACAAAATCATCTTCCACGCATTGATAATTTGTTTTAAAAGATGCATGATTTACTGACAGTAAAAAGAGAATTAATGTACAGACAAAGAATACATTGAGAAATAATTTAAATTCATATTTCAAACTGTTTAGTGGTATATGAACATGTGGTAAAGCAATAAAGAGACACAAGGAAAATACCACACCATGACCCACACGGTTGTTACCCTAGAGAGACTAGGAAGCGACACCAATTGACTGCTGGGGAGGTGACTCTGGAGGATTCAACTATATTGGTCTCCACTGGGTGGTGGAGAAGTGAAATTCTTATATAATTTTTATAAGTTTAAAATGTTTCATAAAAAAGTCCACCGGGTGAACACAGCACATGTACACATCCATACTTCTTCTATTTTATTGCAACTTGAAGACTGCTCACAGAGCTACGGATACAAGAGAGTTGTAAAGTGTCTTCCCTTTTATGTCTTGCATGAGATTCTCAAACTTTTCTAAAGGTTAGTGTTTCTAGAAGGAGCATTGCACGAACCTGCAGGAGTAAACATGACTCTTGCGTATGCTGCGTCTGAAGAAGCCCTTGCACCCGTCGCAGCTGGATGCCCCATAGTGCTTCCCTGTTGCTCTGTCCCCACATATGGCACACAGACAGCTGATGCCACTGTCTGCAGTATTCATACTTGTGGTCTCTGGGGCAGAATTATCTGTTAAAGAATAGAGATACGATTAGTTCTTTTTTAAAAAATTAAATTGCTCTATCCATTATCCATAGTCTTGAAATAGTCCAATCCTTGCTTCTTGGGAGACTCTACAGGAGTACTTTTCTTTGGACCTGTGGTTGTTTTCATTCCACCCATGAAATTTTGAGACATTCTATGGCTCAGTCCTCCAACATACTCATGAGGTCTCAAGATACTAAATATCTTCTGTATGATAGAAAACTCCTCAAATTCTATTTCTGCCCTGACATGTCCTCTGGGCATCATTCTGAAGAGCTTGAATACTAGGAAGAGTCTCATTTGGGCCAGCCATGATGGCCCACACCATCTGTAATGCATCCACCA
>PVKA01027864.1:0-30039 GCA_004027165.1 Ctenomys sociabilis | reverse complement strand
CAACACCCCCAGTTTATGCCATGAATTCATAGGGAATAGGTTCCAACAACTCAGGTTCTTTTCCATTGGTCCTTACAAAGTGTGCTTCTCTGGGAGGGGCAGGCTGGCGCTTCAGTTGAATCCAGGTACCTTTCTCTTTGGCTTCCTTCTTTTTCTGATCATTTTCCTTGACATGTTTCAGGAAACTATCACGACTTTTGAGTGTTTAATATGCTCAATACGCACATTAATCCTCTTGGCAAATATCTTGCCCTTAACTTGCTTGTTTACAACAAGGCCAACAGCATGCTGGGTAATGTTGTAGACTCTTCCAGTTTTGCCATGGTAACATTTGTGAGGCATTCCTTTTTGCACAGTACCCATTCCCTTGATGTCTACAATATCACCCTTTTTGTAGATTTGCATGTAAGTGGCCAAAGGAACAACCCCATGTTTTCTAAAAGGCCTGGAAAACATATACCGGGTTCCCCTCCTCTTGCCCTTTGTGTTAGTCATTTTGGCAAATTACTGGAAGATGGCGGTTCCAGCCGAAAGGCAAATACTTAGTATTTTTTTTTTTTTTTTTGTGGTACCAGGGATTGAACTCAGGGCCTTGCGCTTGCCAGGCAAGCACTTATTCTACTGAGCTATCTCCCCAGCCCTTGTGGCATTTGTTAAGGAGAGATCCACTAATGCTTCCTAGGTTTTCTTCTAAGTTTTTCCATTTTCCCCTTGTCCCTCTTAGCCCTGGAAATTTCTCCCCTCATTTTTATGTGGGTGTCTGGCAGCTCAGACTGAGAAACGTGTGAATGTCCCGGTCACCAGGGTTGACCATATTCTGGCTGGTGGGACTGGAGCAGGAGTGGTACGTGCACTTGTGGTGCACACCATAAAGGGGATGTTGCTTGCCTTCTACCTTCTACTTTCTCTCCATGTTTTCCAGGGGACTGAAAGGCGTACATGGTGACAGTGACCAAACCTTAACAATGTAAAGTAAGATATCCTACGGACAGTGCAGCAGCTTGATACAAGGAACTTTAGTTTAAGGTCATTGGTAGAGCAAAGTTGCCTACATGCTGAAACTGCATGTGGGTTTTACAGGAGGGCAAAATAAATCTTCCTTCTTGGTAAACCACTTACATTGTCAAAACAGCCAAATCAATATCTATATTGTGTGTTGTTTCAAAAAATTCCTCTTTGTATTTAATATTATATTGAAGATGGCATTAAATATTTTTAGTGGCTAAGTACTGTTAAAGGTTTATCTATCATTATTTATGTAAAAGTCTATCATCGGAAATTTATGTCCTAATTTTTCTGTTATAAATAATATTGCACCCCAGACCCAGTGCAGCTCCCCAGACCCAGCGCAGCTCGGTTGGTGAGTGAGAGCTCCAGGCCCACCACGCTGGAGAGACAGTTCCCAGTGGTCTCAGGTCCCACGCTGCAGCGCCAGACCCAGCACAGCTTGACTGACCCAGCACAGCCTACCCAGAGAATAAGAACATCCACTATCCTTTTGGGAGCCCAGCAGACCCACCAAAGCCCAGGCCAGGCCTCCTAGAGAGTGACCTGCCTTATACAGGAGGACCGACTCAGGCAACTTTCTGGATCCTCGCCCCAAAGCCAGCCAAGATAGTGGGAATTTTTACTACTCACTCTGCATCCAAGTTTGATTCCTGCTGGCCTTACCAGGGAACCAACAAAGGGGAACCACAGGAGCTGCAGCAAAAAGGAACTGAAAACAACAGCTACATCCAGGCCAGGCATAACTGGAAAATCTCAAACTTAATAGACTGGCACCTGAATCTCATTACATGCTATGGTTATAGCTGCACCAAAGCTCTACACCAAAGGTCAGAGGTCAGTACTATACAAAATGACAAAGACAAGGAGAAAAATGCAAGCTCAGGCCTCAAGTCCACCAGTAAGTACAGAGGACACTCAACTGAAATGAATGAATTAACAGATAAGAAAGCAAAGGAACAACACCAGAAAGGTATAGAGGAGCTCAGATGAGAATTAATTCCTGAAAAAAAAAAAGAAATATCTGAACACATAGCATCTGAACTAAAGAATCAAATCCAGAAGCATCTGGGGGAAAAGCAAGTGCAGAGAGCACTATTCCAGTTGAAACGTATGAATTAACACCATCTGAAGCAAAGACACAACAGCAGAAAGGTCATGAGGAACTCAAAGCAGAAATAATTTCTGAAATCAAAAAAGAATTCTTTGAAAAAAAATAATTCTTTGAAATCATAGCATCCGAAATACAGAAACAAGTCCAGAAACATACAGAGGAAACCCAACTTGGAAGAAACTGCAAAAAAAGAATTAATGACTATCTCTAAAGAAGATATGGATGAAAAAATAGAGGAGATCAGAAATACTATGGATTCCTTGGATGAGTAATAATGAAAAGAAATAGAATGCATGAAACAGAGTCAAAGAGATATAGAAGAATTAAAAATATCAATCACAAGTCTACAAAATTGTTTGAGTGAAAGCAAAGACAGAGTTTCAGATCTTGAAGATGTCGGAGCAACTAGTGAAAAGGTGAGAAAGGACTGCCTAAAAACAATGAGAATGCAGGAAAAAAAAATCCATCACCTGCAAGATGATTCCAGGATGAACAATGTGAGAATAATTGGTATCAACGAGAATGAAGGAGTCAATACAAGTGACATAAAAAGAATTTGGAGAGAAGTAATTGCAGAAAACTTCCCAAATGTGAGGAAACAATCCAACATTCAGGTAACCAAAGCATACAGAACAACAAATCACTTCAACCAAAGCAAAAACTCACCAAGACATATAATAGTCAAGATCCCAGAAATGCAACAGAAAAATAATATACTGAAAGCTGCTAGAGAGAAGAAGCAGATCACATTCAAAGGAAAACCCATTACAATTACAGCTGACTTCTCTACACAAACCATGAAGGCAATGAGAGCATGGAGCAGAGTTCTTCAAGTCCAGTACGAAAACAAATTCCAGCCCAGACTATTATGCCCTGCAAAACTCTCTTTTAAGTTTGATGGAGAAGTGAAATACTTCCACAACAAAGAACAACTAAAGAATTTCATCATGACAAAGCCATCCCTACACAGGCTGCTGAAGAATGTTCTAGAGAAAGACCACAATGACCAAAGTCCACTTATGAGAACAGAAGGAACCCACTAAACAGGATGGAAAATTAAACACAGGACACAAAGGGGTAAACAACAGCAGGTAAATATCATGAAAAACGTAAGTCAACACATTTAAAATATAACCATCAATGTAAATGGACTCAATTCACCAATTAAGAGAAATAGACTGGCACTGTGAACTAGGAAACAAAATCCAACAATATGCTGTATACAAGAAACACACCTAACTCAAAAGGACATTCATAGGCTCAAAGTTAAAGGATGGAAAACAATACTCCATGCCCCAGCACCTCAGAAAAAAGCAGGAGTAGCAACTTTTTCTCAGACAGTCTCAACTTCAAGCCAAGAAGGATAAAATGAGACAAAGAAGGCCACTATATATTGGTCAAGGGAAAAATTCAAGAGGAAGAGGTAACATTAATAAACATCTATGCATTAAACACAGGAGCACCCAACTATGTAAGACATCTTAATGGACATGAAAAATCTAATATCTATGAACACAATCTTAACAGGAGACCTTCACATTCCTTTATCTTAAAAAAAAAATAGATCAACCAGAGAAAAAATTAGCAAAGAAGTAGCAGAACTGAACAAGAGCTTGGAACAATTGGACCTGGTGGACATATATAGAGTGTTCCACCCAACCACAGCTGAATACACATTTTTTTCAGCTGCACATGGGTCATTTTCCAAATTAGACCACATACTAGTCCAGAAGTCATGCATTAATATATGGAAGAAAACAGAAATTATCCCATGCATATTATCTGACCACAGTGCAATGAAGCTGGAAATAAATGACAAAAGAAACCAGAAAAACCCGCTAAATTCATGGAAATTAAACAACACCCTACTCAGCAATCAATGGGTCACAGAAGAAATTTAACAATATCTACAATTCAATGAAAATTTAAGCACAATTTACCAGAATTTATGAGATACGATGAAAGCAGTTCTCAGAGGGAAAAATCATAGCTATGAACTCACACATTAGGAAAACAGAACGGAAACAAATAAACACCCTAATGTTGCACCTCCAACAACTAGAAAAAGAAAAGCAAATGAAACCCAGAGTGCAGAGACAGGAAGAAATCATAAAGAGTAGAGCAGAAATTAATTCAGTTGAGATGAAGAAAACAGTTCAAAGAATCCACAAATCAAAAGTTGGTTCTTTGAAAGACTAAATAAAGTTGATAAACCTCTAGCCAACCTCATCAAAGAGGAAAGAAAAAATTCAAGGACATGCAATAAGGAATCAAAAGGGTGAAATCAATACAGACCCAGTGGAAATTCAGAAGATTATCAATAGTTACTTCGAGAATCTTTATGCTCACAGAATTGAAAACACAGAAGAAATGTACAGATTCTTTGAAATTACTAAAACTGAACCAAGAAGATAAAACAACTCTCAATAAGCCAATAACAGCCAACAAAATACAAAACGTAATAAAAAGCCTACAGACAAAGAAAAGTCCAGGTCCTGATGGATTCACAGCTGAATTCTACAAGAAATTTATAGAAGATATAATCCCTACACTCCTCAAACTCTTCAATGAAATTGAAAAGGAAGCAGTCCTACCAAACTCATTTCTGGAGGAAGTATTATACTGATACCAAAACCAGGGGAAGACACAACCAAAAAGGAGAACTGCAGGCCAATCTCCCTCATGAACATAGACACAAAAATCCTCAATAAAATCCTAGCAAATAGAATATAGCAAATCATCAAGATCATACACCATGACCAGGTAGGATTCATGGATGCAAGGATGTTTTAATATTTGAAAATCTATAAATGTAATACACTATATTAATTGACTGAAATCTAAAAACCTCATGATCATCTCAATTAATGCAGAAAAAGCTTTTGACAAAGTCCAACACTCACTCATGTTCAAAGTCTAACAGAAAATAGGCATAGATGGACTCTACCTTAACTTGATAAAAGCCATCTATGACAACCCAAAAGCTAATATCATCCTAAATGGGAAAAAAACTGAAATCCTTTACTCTTAAATCAGGTACAAGACAAGCATGTCCTCTATCACCCTTCCTATTCAATATAGTTTTGGAATCATTAGCAACAGCCATTAGAAAAGAGGGAGAAATAAAAGGAATAAGAATAGGTAAAGAAGAAGTTAAATTATCACTATTTGCAGATGACATGATACTTTACTTGGAAGACCCCAAAAATTCCACCAAGAAGCTATTATTAGAATTGATACATAAATTCAGTAGAATAGAAGGATACAAAATCAATACTCAAAGCTCAATAGCATTCCTCTACACAGATAACAAGCACACTGAAAGGCAAACAATAGAAACGATTCCTTTTGCAATAGCACTGCGGAAAATGAAATACCTTGGAATTCATTTTACTAAGGAAGCCAAAGATCTCTTCACAGAAAATCACAAAACCCTGAGAAAAGAAATTATAGAGGATTTCAGAAAATGGAAAGATATTCCATGCTCCTGGATAGGAAGAACCAACATCATGAAGATGGCCATACTTCCAAAATTGTACAGATTTAGTGCAATCCTTATCAAACTGCCAGCAACATACCTCCTAGACCTAGAGAAATCGTTCCTAAAATTTATTTGGTACCACAAATGACCTAGAATAGCAAAGGGAATTTTTGCCAATAAAGACAAGGCAGGAAGCATCACAATTCCTGATTTGAAGTTATACTACAAAGCCACTGTGATAAAATCAGCATAGTATTGGCAACAAAATAGACCTGAGGATCAATGGAATAGATTAGAAGATGCAGAGGCATCTACGAGCACACTCAGTCATCTGATCTTCAACATAGGGGCCAAAGAAGCCTCCTGGAAGAAAGATAGCCTATTTGACAAATGGTGCTGGAAAACATGGCTTTCTACATGCTGAAAGCTAAAACTTGACTCAGCTCTATCACCATGTGCTAAGCTAAAGTCAAAATGGATTAAATATCTAAACATTAAAACAGAAACACTCAATCTCCTGGAAGATAAATTAGGAGGAACTCTTGAAGACATAGAGGTAGGTAAAGAGTTCATGAACAAACATATATTTGCACAGGAAACACTTGAAAGAATCAACAAGTGGGATCAACTCTTCTTGAGGAGTTTCTGCATGTCAAAAGAAATTGTCAACAAAGTGAAAAGACAACCTGCGAAGTTTGAAAAAGTCCTATATAATAAGCAATCAGGAAAAGGTCTGCTCTCTAGAATATAGGAAGAACTAAGATATAACAGGGTCCTCATATTTAAAGACCCAGTTCAGAAATGGGCATGTGAGATGCATACACAGTTCTCAGAGGACAAAATTAAAGAATCAAATAAATACATGAAAAAATGCTCCACACCGCTAGCCATTCATGAAATGCAAATAAAAACAACACTGTGATACCATCTCACTCCAGAAAGAATGGCTATCATAAGGAAATCAACCAACAAATGTTGGAGAGGTTGTGGGGAAAAGGGAACAGTTCTCCACTGCTGGTGGGAATGTAGACTGGTACAACCATTGTGGAGAGCAGTGTGGAGACTCCTCAAAAGAGTAGGACTGGGAATCCCATTCAAGCCTGCTGTCCCCCTACTGGGAATTTTCCCAGAGGAACTGAAAACATTATATCATAGTGATATGTATGTACCTATGTTTATATCAGCACAATTTGTGATAGCAAAATCTTGGAAGCAACCAAGATGTCCGTCACATGAAGAATGGTTGAAAAAGGTTTGGTATTTCTATATAATGAAGTATTATTCAGCTATAAAGAATGATAAACTTTAAGCATTTATATTGAAGTGGATTTCATTTGAACATATACTTGTAAGTGAAATAAACCAGACACACATGTGCAAATAACCTATATTCTCCATAGTATAAGAAGACATAAGAAATACTTATAGAAATGTGCAAGAATAACTAAGGACAATTTAGTCAGATAGTTAGGGTAAACTGAACAGCATATGCTACAGGGTACTAATCAGCTTTTCTTCTGGATTATTAACAACCTAAGTTCACAGATCAAAATTGGAGAAATGGAAGAGCCGCAAGGCCAGCCAACATTTTGGCCCTGGCCTTTCAAGGTCAGCGAATACTCAGGACATTGGAGAACCTGTACTGCAACATCATGAAACTCAGTTGAGCTCCAAATTTTCTGAACAAGGAGATTATGGAGCCACAGAGGAAAGAGATCGAAGTTCTATCGTGTGCCTGGGGAGAGTCACATGGAGAGAAACCTTTCTTTCAGATTCTCACAGAGAGTAAACTGGTCAAGCATTGACCTTGACTCATCTGCATGGATGACACAGACAAAGAATCTACAGAGTAAAGTCGTCCAGGATTACAAGATAAACCCTGAGGGGACTTCATTGACCTCATCAAATACAAAAGCTACATCTTTTGGTATATAGGTATTGATCTATCTTGGTCTTAACCAAACATCAGAAAAATATAAAAATGAGGTATATAATGTGGACCATAATAATAAGTTGAGCTGTAAATGGCTATAGTCAACAACTTTTTCAGATAACTCACTACTATTGTGGAATGCTGGACTGTGTTGGATTGTGTCACTGAGTTCAGCCACCTAAATTGGTTTAATGACAATGAAGTGCTCATCTTTGACAGATCCAGACAAAAAAAGAGAGGGAATACACAGGAATAAAATCATGTTGTGTGTGTATAAACAGTACAGTTAGGATAAATATGCTGTGCTTCTGTATAATTCTATGAGAAGAAAGATTTACACTAATAGTGGTTGGACAAGATACTATGTTGGCTTCTAGTCCTATAAACAGACACTGGGGATATAGCAAGGTAGAGATTGTTAATTGTTGAATCTGTGCTATAAGTCAGCTGTCGAGAAATAAGATATGTATATAGCTGCACTCTCTTCATTCACTGATTAGAGATATCTGCTATAATAATGCCTGTAAGCATAATATCATGTATGCACCTTGTACGAGTCAAAACTTATGAAAACATTTTGCAATGTATTGATTTGTTGAATCTGTCCTTTTAATTTGTCTTGAAACTGTCTCATTGCTATTTTTTTTCAATAAAAATAATAATAATAAAAAAGAAAACGATGTAGTATTTCTATGTAATGGAGTATTACTCAGCTATAAAGAATGACAAACTTGAAGCATTTGTATATTGAAGTGGATGCCACTTGAACATATACTCGTAAGTGAAATAAAATAGACACACATGTGCAAATATCATATAGTCTCCCTAGTATAAGAAGTCAAAAGAAGAAATACAAATAGAAATCTACAACAACTAAAAAGAATTGAGTCAGATACTTAGGGCAAACTGAGCGGCATATGCTACAGGGTACTAATCAGCTTTTCTTCTGGATGGTTAACACCCTAAGCTCACAGATCAAAATTAGAGAAATAGAAGAGCTGCAAGGCCAGCCAACATTTTGGTCCTAGCCTTTCAAGGTTAGCAAAGACTCAGGATATAGGAGAACCTGTAGTGTAACATCATGAAACTCAGTTGTGTCCCAAGTTTTCTAATGAAGGAAATTATGGAGCCACTGAGGAAAGAGATTGATGATCTATAGTGTGCCTGGGGAGAGTCACATGGAAAGAAAACTTTCTCTCAGGCTCTCACAGAGAGCAAAATGGTCAAGCATTGGTCGTGACCCATCTGCATGGATGACACAGACAAAGGATCTACAGAGTAAGGTACAGGATTACAAGATAAACCGTGAGAGGACTTCAACAGAAGCAAAAGCTACATCTTTTGGCATATAGGGCTTGATCTATCTCGGTGTTAGCCATCCAGCAGATAAGTGTAAAAATTAGGCATATAACGTGGGGCTGTAATAATAAGTTAAGCTGTGAATTGCTACAGTCAACAACTTCTCCAGATAATTCACTATTATTGTGGAATGTTGGACTGTGCTGGATTGTGTCACTGAGTTCAGGCACCTAAATTGGTTTAATGAGAATGGAATGCCTTCTTTGACAGGTCTAGACAAAAAAAGGTGTATACAATGAAGAATCATGATGTGTGTGTATAAACAGTACAGTTAGGATAAATATGCTGTGCTTCTGCATAATTCTATGAGAAGCAAAATTTGCACAAATAGTGGCTGGACAAGATATTATGTTGACTTGGACAATACTAGGACATAATATTATGGACAATCACTAGGAAGATAACAAGGTAGAAAGTATTAATTATTATATCTGTGATATAATTCAGCTATAAAAAATAAAATGAGTATATAGCTACACTCTCTTAATTCACTGATTAGAGATATCTGCTGTACTAATGTATGTAAGTATAAAATCATGTATGCACCTTGTACAATACCAAAATATTACAAAAACTGTTTGCAATGTATTAATTTATCGAATCTGTTCTGTTAATTTGTCTTGAAACTGTCTCATTGCTATTTGTTCTTCAATTAAAAAAATAAATAAATAAAAAACTAAACATTGGGAAAAAAGGAAAGGCATTACCCAATAAATACATTTTGAAAATGGCAAAAAAGAAATAAATAATATTGTATAAAAATTGTACATATGTGTGTGTGTGTTTGTGTATCTCTGTGTGTAGACAGATGTCTGATCATTTTCTAAAATTGAGTTTCTTTTTATAAAATTACTTGGTTAAAGCTTTGAAACTTATTACTCGTATTACTCATTGCTACCAGTATTACTACTCTATTTTATGCTATCATAAGATACATATGTGTAAAGTATAATGTTGATTTTTTAAATGCTTTCTATATTATAAATCTGTAGATCTTTATTTTTCAGTTTCATGGGTTTTAATAATTATATATAATCATGTAATTGGCGCTTAAACAAAAAAAGTGAGAAGGCATCTCTATTATCCAGGGAGCAATCTTATACCCTTTTCTCCATCTACAGCCCAGAGTGGCAACCATTGTTTCATTCTTGTTTGCAGACAACACAAATAGATCTTAGGTGTTATCTTGTTTCTCGATTTTTTTTTTTTTTTTTGCTGTCTTTTTTTCCTTGGAGATTCATTCTTGTTATGTGTCAGCAGTGTTCTGCAATGAAGTTGTTATACTAAAATGTTTTTTATCTTGTTGGTAAGGACTTCAGTTACTTCCAGTTTAGGGATGTTAGCAGTATGACTTTTTGTAGACATATATTTTTCATTTCATTCCTCTTGGGCACACACTGAAGAATAGGACTGTTGAGTCATATGTTAGATGTGCACTTAACTTTTATGAAGAGATACGTGGCTCTCCAAAATGTTTGTACAACTGAATGCTGCTACCAACAGTGTCTGATTTGGAACATTATCAGTCTTAGATTTTATCCATCCCAATGGTATGGAAGTATTAGTTTATATTTTCCTCATGATTAATGATGTTGAGCTTCTTTGTACATCTTTATTAGCTATTCATATGTATTTTGTAGAGGGTTAGCTCAATATTTTTTCAAGTTTAGTTATTTTTAATTTTTGAGTTTTACAAGTTCTTTTACATTCTAGATACAATTATTTTATTGGGTCAATGTATTATGAATATTTTCTTCCAGAAGGTAGTTTTATAATTAGAAATTTTAAATAGGATGTAATAAAATCAATCAGATTTTATTCTTAATTATTTGCATATTATACAATATTTTAGACTGCACATGGTTATAAAGACATTCTTTTATGTTTTACTTTTGGAATTTTTCATTCTAGTTTTCAGTATACTTTAGGACTCATTTCAAATTAATTCTGTTATGAAGTGAGGTAGGGGTTCAAAGTTAATTTCTTTCCCATATTTTATATAGGCTTTCTAGCACCTTGGTTAAACTACTTGCCTTTTTTCCAAAATAATAAGTAAAAATAATGTTTTATTGTTGTTTTATACACATATGGGCTTGACTTAGAGTTTCTGAATTGGCATATTCATTCAACTTTGAATTAGAAATACTATAATAGTCAGCTCAAAAAAACCCCTAACTTCTTGACTCCTATTATTTTCATGATATATGTGAAATTATCTTAGAAAGATTGGCCTGCAAATATCCATGCCAATTAAGGTTGCAAATCATCAGAATTACAGTTACCATCAGAATATGTTTTAAATTAAGATTTAGACTGACTTTTGAGGCATTGGTAGTAGTGTTGCTCAAGTATGAAAGGTTAAAAATAAAGACAAAATATACCAAATACTTAGAATAGTATAACAGATTTATAAAATATTGGCTATCCTTGCTAAAGAAGTAAAAGCAACCTATCTTAAGTATATTTAAGATGAAGGTATAAAGAACAGTTAATTATGTTCCAAGGAAGTAGTTTATGGCAATAAGTTAAACCAAAGTACTTTGGTGCATTTATCCTTAGATTTCTATGACTTCCAAAAATAAGAACCATTTACTTTATGTCAAAGCCTGTGAAACAGAAAAGGGTAAGACCCAACTCCTTTGAATTTTTCAAGGATTATATTATACACACATTGGACAGATCTCTAAGGAGAATAAAATATTCATATTCATCTTGGAGGGTTAATGTCTGAGAAAAATGACTAGCTAAGCAGCTATAATTCCAATAGAGAGCACATTTACATTTTTCTAATAATACAATTCATGTAGTTCTTTATGCCACATAAATCCTTTCTGCATACTTTTAGATATTTGGCTTCCACATGATTCTCTATGAACGCTGTAAAATGAGGTCAAATATATCTTTCCTCTGCTAGTTTTCTATCAGTTAACTTTTTTTCATCACCTTAAGTAATGGTACTATGTTGTTTGGACTTAGAATCCTAAATAATTTTTCCTCCATTTTCCCCAAAATTTTTAAGAGTAATTATTTAAATTTTTTTTGCATAGTGTATTAAGTGACTTTCATGTTGTACCTCACCACATATTCAGTTTTTATTTTCTATATGCTAACTAAAGTCATAATGCCAAGCTTCAGTACCCAGGCAAAGAACTGCTGCAAGGAGACGGACCACTGTCCCCTGAGGAACTCCACTGTTGTTGACTCATAATTGTTGAACATGTTTTTCTAAAGGGGATTTAACATTATTTTTCAATGCTTTTATGATGCTAAAAATCTATTTGACATGTTGAATAGAGTTATAGTAATATCTGTCACAGCAGCACTGTCAAAACATTCGAAATGTATGCTCACCCGCTATAGAAATTGTGACTCTGTCCCTTCAAAAGCGCGTGTTTGCTTTGGAAGCTATGAAAAGCAGCTGAGAGTTTAGAGCGCCATCAGGAAAAATCCTCACAGCAATCATTTTAGTTTTCTAATTAGAGAATCCAAGACAATGTTACAGCAACCCATCTAGAAAACATCACATTATTGAAGACGGTTGTAATCCCACCTTCTAAAAGATCCTATGTAATGGACAATTTCTCATCTTCTAGAATGGCCTTAATACTAGATTGCAGCACTTTACATGCAAGCCACCAAAGATCCAAATGCTCTGAGTTAGTCATTTCTCATAGAGGAGAAAGACTAACAAACCAGCCCCAAATGGTGTAATCAAGGGTAGTGCATAATTATAAGCCATCTGCATGTCTTCTGTGCCCTTTTTGTATGTGAAATAGGCCCAGCACTATGTGAGTACTTAAAAGGTTCTTTCAGGAGTTTCAAGTCCTTATTGAGACATTATCCTGCAGTGCAGAGAATAAGACACACTGAAGTATTCATGACCAACCCTCTCCCACTTGTTATTTTTTATAAGATGTGTAAGCGATTTATGCCAAATTAACATAGTGCCATCTACCACACTAGAAGCATTTATTGTAGGTTTCAAAATATTCTATATTGCTCAAGAAAAACGTTGGGTTGGAGGAGTTGAGAAAATAACTTTGTTGTGTGTATCCATAAGACTATAGTCAAAAGTTCATTCTGAATTCTCATAGAAGCTGTGCCCTACTCCTACGAACAAATGCTAGTTACTGAGCCTTCACATTAAGAAATGTCATTAATTTATTATCTCACAAATGCTATTTTGAAAAGAAAGTATTTTAGACCAGTTTTGGAATCATAGTATTCCTACCAGGAAAGTTTTATTTGATGTGTCTAATTTCTAAACACACATTTAGTATATTTTCTTTGCTAGGAATTGACTTGTAAAGGGGCCTATAGTTAGTGTTTATGATAGTCTTAAGTCATAGTGTGGCGGTGCTTCTTTTAATCCCATAGTGTTCACTTGGCTTACTTAGGAGTACACATGTATTTATCAGGCAATTTTAGATGATTGATTCATCCTACACAGATCATCAACACTCTCCGAGAACATATTTTCTTGTTGTGTTATTGTGGTTTGGGATGTTATAGGGGGATCTGGATTGTTGTAAAGGGGAAGTTGGCCCTGATACCACGAGAAGCCCTTTCCAAATACTGGATTTTATGAGACTCTTATTTTTAAAATGTCTGTCAAGAGTCGATGAGATTATGCAGCGTTATAATGTAAAGGCATATGAGATATTCAGTGGTCTGGAATTTTAAAAGCATTTTTGTTTAACTTGAAGCACTTTTCAGTAATTTTACTTCCTGCATACTGAACCTGTAGAATTTATATAACAGCTCCACTCACCCTCAGCATTTTCCATGACATCAAATTCTTTCTTTTGAAATTTCAAACCTAAATTCTGAGGTTTAATTTAATGCTCCTGATACTACATACAAGTTGGGATAAAAAATGATTGATACACTAAAATGCAGCAATTCTGAATTCTCACAGGCCCATATGTGAACAAGAAATCCCATTTTCCTTAGTGACCCTTTATTGGTCTGCCCCATGATCCTCTGAGCTTACTGTGTAGCTTGTCCTTTGTGGTTGCAATTGTTATTCATAAATGTAGGCAGAATTTAGCCTTTCCAATTCTTTTGAGGTCAGAAGACTTGGTAGCCAGGATAATCATTTTTTGCATGTGTGCTCTTTCTCCTTTTGCCACAAAGCCCAATGCTTCACAGACGCAGGAGGTCTCAGCATGATTTTACAGGGACAAGAGATGTCACACTTGGCGGGTTCCAGGCATCTCTAGAGTTCAGCCTCTTTGCCCAGCTAGTTTTGGTTTATGGGAGAGGAAGGCATCTTTCCAAACTCTTGTCCTCACACTCTGTTTTCTGGCTCAGGATTAATCTTCTCATGGATGACTGAGAAAGAGATGCATTCACTGTGCACGAGCCTCGTCTCCTTCCTCAAGAGAGAAATCAGTGTCAGTGGGCTTGAGAAGACAGTAACTAACTAGGCATGAACATCAGGTGTTTTATACATGGATGGCCAAATGAAGGGACTTGCTGAGTTGATACTTAAATGGATCTCATAGTGAAGGAAATGCAAATATGTTAAATTATTTTTATTTCTTGATTCAAGATTGAACTAAATTCTTAGAACCTCATTTTTCTTTCTTTTTTTTTTTTTTTTTTTTTTTTTGTGGTACCAGCGATCAAACTGAAGACCTTGTGCTCGCCAGGCAGGCACTTATCCCACTGAGCTGTCTCCCAATTCCTAGAATCTCATTTCTTTCTGTAATATCTTCCAGTTTTGTAATGCTCCCTGTTTTCCAGTGATTATGATAAATCCTACTTACAAAATAACAAGAAAATCTTTATGTTATTTAGTAGAGTTTTGTGGTTCTGATAAGTAAAAGTGTGTATACATATATGTATGTGTCAGATTTCATCTGTGAATATTTATGCCATGCTTATGCCGTGTCATCACAGTTATGGGTCTCCGGAGACTGGAAAGAGAATGAGAAAACTTTGAATACAATACTGGAACAAAAGTGGCCAATTATTCACATTATTTCAGAGTCAAGAGTTAATAATAATAATAATATGAAATAAATGATTTATTAAAATTGTTTTCAAAGAAGTATAGTATACTGACTTTTCATGGAAATATAGATGAAATTCATAATTATTTCAAAAGCTAGGAAGATCAGCATGACAAGCATTTTGTATAACATTGCTTATACCAAAGGGGAATTATATTTCTCAGAGGATTTCTGCTTTCTTCTTGACTATGGCAAAATGTTGACAATTTTCCTATTTTTCTGGAGCTATGAGGACAGCAAAGCTTTTATGAAAGGAGCTAAAATTGTTTAGTTGCAGTAGTTCAAGCCGTTGAAGCAGGTTTATGGATGTGTCTTTTAAGTAGTATTTTATGTAATTGGAAGTTGCAGTTTCAAGGATGTAGATAGTGAAAGAAAATTTAATTATTTCATTTATATACTTGACTACTGCCTTTAAAGGATTAACTCTTTTATTTCAGAAGTGGATGCTGCTTTTTAAACATCATGTTTTGAAACTTACAGTAAAGATTTTATTCAACTTAATCTTTGCTACCAGAAATGGCAGGGAACTCTTTTAGGTCACAGAGTCATTTGTGGCAGGTGTTTTCTGTACTGTTATTTATTTATATATTTATTTGCAATTTTTACATTACCAAAAATCGTAATATAGCCCCAGTTACAACAATACAACAATGAAGTGTGCCTGGTGGATAAAAAATTAAGTCCACTCACGATTGGAGTTATTAGGTGAGGGGTGTGGCAGGGACTGATGCTGAAATTCACATACCACTGATGCTAGCTCTCTTCTTGACCTCAGTCCCCAGGGAACTGCTGCAGCAGAACTCAGTGAGAACAGGTTTTGGGAATTTGTTTGGAATTTCACAGGGTGGGTGGGATTAATCTATAAGGTCTGGACAGTCAGACCCAAGAAAGAGGCCTATTTGCATGGGCTGGAGGGGGCCTCCGGCAATGATAAATGGAACCATTGCTGTGGGTAGAGAATGCAAAATTTGTTTTATTTTTGCTTTCTTTAAAAAAAGATTTAGTATAGTGCCTTCAGAGCCTACAGGGTCTCACTTCATAGACCGGACTCATAGTGATCCTATTTTCAGCCTCCCAAGCACTGGGATAACAGGGGTGCACCACCACACGCAGTCTCAATCACCATCTCAGCATGCCCCGGGGGGCGGAGCCCACTCAGCAGGCATGGGGATCAAACCCTGCTTCTGCCTAAGCAAGGCTTTAATCCACTAAGCTGTCTGGCAGGCCCCAGAAAAAGCATTATTTGTAATCCAAGAGATTTTCTAAAGGAGTGCTGATTCAGAATCACAGGATGGAATTGGACATGTGCTAATTTGGTCATTAAAACAGTGCTATTACTATGTGCACCAGATAATAAAATCAAATGTTCTGCTTTTATACATTTGAAGAAAATGAAGTTTTGACAAGTCATGATAAAGACCTTGGTGTTCAAACTTAGGTTTGTGCTACCCACTTCCACAGGATGTCTGGCCATTTGAAAATGTGTCTGAAATGCTTTCCTAAGAATTTGTCTTTCTTACTGCACACAAAACAAAAAGTCTGTGTAGTACAGAGCAGTAGAATATTTCAGTCAATAATGAAGAGGTGACTCCAAGTTGTAGTCTGACTCTCTGTCCTTTGTTCACATTGTATCAGTCATGCATTTCGAGACAGAATGCCCCTATGACTTAATTATGATGAGTGTAATAATTGAAAGTAGGTGGCTGTATTATACCAGAAGAGATAATTAAATAGGGAGTTGCACTATTAGTTGGGCTTTTAGTATGCACACTATTATGAAAAATGATATAATGATTCCACTGTACATTACTCAGATAAAAATATTTAGAGAGTCAACACTTAAGATCAGAGGTCATTAAGAAATACATTAGATAAAGAAAGCATCCCTGATAAATCATTTAAATACTTAGGAAATTTTACAAGCACAGTACAGGGCTTGGATTTCCTTTATGATGAGTAGTTTTATTGTTAGAAGGATTGGCAATATTTTCTGCATTAACGGTTTGTAGCAGAAATAAATTAAAACATGGAAGTGGATAGTGAGGAGCATAGTGACAGCTAGCTTAAAATTTTCTCTATTCTTTTTCTTGGAAACCAAGTGCAAGGAGGATAAACAAAATGCCCTCAAATTAAAGTCTCAGGAAAACTAAAAAACTCTTATGTTATTTCTTATTGTAGCTCAAAGAAATGAGATAAGCATTGGTTTCATGGAGATGGTGAGATTTTTAGGGCTAAGATTGAGGTGACAAATTGGGATGTAAGGAAATGGCCTAGAAATAGGGCAGATCTTACAGATCAGAAACACATATTCATTCCCAGAAAGAGCTGACTTCGTAATGTGCAGGTCTGTGAGTGAGACTACAATAAAACAGTGTGCATTTGCTAAGGAAGATGGGTAAAGAACTTGCAGAAACCACGTGTAGAAATCAAGAGGTAACTGATTTGTTTTAGAAAATTCATGTTCTAGGAGAATAAACAACTTAGAAAGCAAAAGAGATATCCTGCCATGTCAGTTATAGGGAAATCGGGGTTGTAGAGAAGGTACTCTGAGCCACATTAGTGCTAAGAGGTTAAGGAAATGTAGGTTGTATTGTAAAGAATTTATTATGTTAGCAATAGTGAAGGGACTTCTTGAACAAAACTAATTACAAAACAACCCATTGGGTTTCTTGTTAGCAGATAGCTGGTCTAGGAAATCCAACCACTATAAATATGAATGAAAGGGGAGTAAACCCAGCATCTGATGAAAATGTTTTCATAAAAGTATGTAAAAATGAACTCAAATTCACCTATATAGAAGAAAACTCAGTCAAAAATGCTACCATGAAGCGGGTGAAATTTTAATGTGAGTTAAAAAAGTATTTGTAGTTTGGAATGAGTGTGCAGAAGAAGAACTCCAAGAAGTCAGGAAAAACTGAACAGTCAACAGGCAGCATCAGCAGACTGTTGGAAGAGTTGAACCAAGAACTGATGTAAAAATAGAGAGAAAAATTTAGATATTGAAACTAAATTAAAAGAAGCAGAGGAGAGAAAATATAAATTAAGAAATCCAGTAAGAGATAGGAAAGAGAGGTGAGAAAACAAATGAAACATAAATAGAAAGTAACAGAGGAAGAGGTAGACAAAAGTACAAGCATAATTGGAGTTTCCAAAGTAAAGCACTCCCCCAAAATGTAAAGTAGCAATAATATAAACAGTAGTTTATAAAAACTGTCCTGAAGAAAGAAAATCTCAGCTCACATATTGGAAGACTAAATTCCATTTCATGGAAGGATCACACAACATGGTCTATGTAAGGCATGCCAGAGTGGGCTGTAAAGGTAAATTATAATGTCACCTATAGGTTAAAGAAAGTCATGGGCTGGGAGATAGCTCAGTGGCTTCAGTGCCTGTCTGACAAGTGCAAGGTCCTGAGTTCTATCCCCAGTAGTGAAAAAAAAGGAAAGAAAATCAGGCAGTCAATATACTTTGCCACTGTCATAGTGAATTTCAAATGGTAGTGAAAGAAATTCCAGAAGTCACACAAGAAAAAAAGTGGAACTCCAGACAAGCTGTTTTTCAGGTACAAAGTGAAAAAAACTAAGGGTATATTGTAAGTCTTTCTTTAATGAATTTATTGTAAGATGAACTCAATTCTAAGATATAAGGTAGCTTCAGCAAAATAAATGGGGAACATTAAACACATTCATAGTTCTAAGATGAAAATTGTAAAGGCTGGCCAAATAGCTCAGCAGATTAAGCACCTACAAGCAGGCACAGAGGCCTAGGTTTTGATCTCTGGGGCCTGCTGTGCCAGCGCCACCCCCTGGAGCTGTGTTGAGGTGTTGAGATGGTGATTGAGACTGGGTGTGATGGCACACATCTGTAATCCCAGCTCTTAGGAGGCTGTAAACAGGTGGATCAGTATGAGTCCAATTTAATAGTGAGACCCTGAACACCCTGCAGACCCTTCCCTAACAATAAAAAAAAAGAAAAAAATATAGCTAAGGGTGTCAATGTGGTGATTTAATATCTGCCCTGACAATGTAAAAACATAGCTATAAAAGTGGTTAAGAAGAGGCCTGAGATTACCTTAAAAATCTTTCTATTAAGATTAGTCATTAACTGGTGTCTAGAAACATGATTTTGGGAAAGTTTCTGTTAAAACTAAAGCCAGACTTGCTATGCCTAATTTTTTATATCAGCATATTTTATACCTTCTTTCCTTTAGGTGTGTGCTCAACAGGGGTGCCTGTGTAAGCAGCCAATAAAAGTCTTTGGGACAGAATCTCTAATGAGCTGTCCTAGTGGGTAACGTTTCATACGTGTCATCACAACCAGCTGCTGGAGGAATGAAATACATAACTGGAAGGCTCCACCTCAGTCCTGTAAACTTGGGCTTAGTTATCCCTGGACTTTTCCCCATGTACTTTTTCCTTTTGCTGACCTTGTTTATATTCTTGCATTATGATAAATTACAGTCCTGAGTACAGCTCTATGAGTCATTCCGATGAATCATTAAAGCTTGAGTTGTGCTGGGGATCCCCAATACTGATTAAGGGTAGAATGAAATGATCAGAAAAATAGCTCTAAAACTAAAATAAGAGACCTTATGGTGAGAGCTTCTGTCTACCCATTTATCTTCCTACCTATACATTGCAGAACCTTAACAAATTTATTTTCTTTTCTTTATAAATCAACAACTTTAAATGAACTTAATGTACTTACTAAAAATGACCTTCATTTGTAATTTGGGTTTCTCATGTAAGAATAACTATGTGATATTGAGGCTTACATGTATAACCTATTTCACTTAATGCAGTTTCAAGGTGCATCAACCCTACCAATAAGTCAATGTCATCTTTCTTTGTGTCAGAATAATACTCCATTGTGTGTAAATACTTCATTTTCTTCATCCATTCAACTGTTGATGGACATCTAGGCTGCCTCCAAGTGCAAAGTGAATGATAGCTAGTGCAAAGTAGAAAGATAAACTTTTCTCAAATGGGAAGGGGATTGAGTTGGAGGCAGGGAGAGGAAAGGTGGAAAGAGAATGAAAAATGAATTAAGATATGATAAGTACATATATCAACTCCACAAAAGAAATGCAACTATTACGTGCTGCAAACATAAACCAAGAAAAAGTGATTGTTTCAGGTTGGGTCACTGTACAAAATATAACGATGTGCTGAATCGAAAAGCCTTGCTTAAGTTAGTTCAAAGGTGTTAAAAATGAAAGCATGAACAATTGCATAGAGGAAAGTGAAAATGGAAAAAATCAAGTTAGGATTGCAACCGAAATGTATGATGTTAAAAAAATTAGACCTAAAGCTATTGAGAGAAGCTAATAAATAAACAAACTGAAAAAGACATTCAACTCACAATGAACATACAAATGTTATTTTATGGTTAAAATAGACCATATTTATGGTTTCAATGTGCAAACTTGATTGGGGTAAGAGAGTCCTAGATGGAAAAGTATTTTTCGATATGTGTCTGTGAGGGTGTTTCCCAAAGGGATTGGGAGGTTAAATTCTGAAGATCAATCCCCATTAGTGTTGGTGAACATCATTTATTCTATTGAGGGCTTTAAAAGAACAAAAAGATGGAGGACAGGTAAAGTCAATCTTTCTTGAGCGGGCCATCCATCTTGCCTTGCCATCGAAAGCTGCTGTTCTTGGTTCCTAAATCCTCTAATTTGAACTCAGAGCAAGCCTTACGTTATTGACTCCCTGTTTCTTAAGCCTTCAGGTTTAGATTGAAGATATATTATGTGGGTATCTAACTTTTAGGATGTTATGGACTTCTCAGTCTCCATACTGTCTGAGATATCTTACAGGTTAGACCATAGGCAAGAACATCAAGATAACCATCAATCCTCTTACAGTTACTATAGAACTGTAAACCAAATTGTTATAAGTTAATAATTGTAAACTAATTTAACTCACTTACTAAAAGATCATCACATTAGCTCACTAAATAAAATATACTTATGTGCTTTATCCAAAAGCCACCTTCAAATTAGATAATTAGGTGAAATTCATGATCAAGACGCAACTGTCATAACTAACTAGGAGACAGCTTCATGAGCAAAAAATAAAGGCAAGTGACAAAAATAGAAATACAGAAGAATAGAAAAATGAATTCATCTCTTACAAAGATTAAAAAGAAAAAAATGTAATATAATTAATGAGTAGATTTGGTGTGATGTATGTCAACTCTATATCTTGATAATATATAGATAATATATTTTTTCTCTTGAAACATCATAAAACTGACTTTATATTATAGTGGAACATAATTCCAAAAATAGGACAGAAATCATGCAATAATAACACAACTTAGCAAACTAGAAATTAATGACAAAAATATAAATTTTAGTTAAATAATTATTTATTTGTATTTTTGGAAGGGTCTATAGGGTGTTCAAGGTCTCACTACTAGATCAGACACATAGTGATCTACCTGTTTACAGCCTCCAAGAGCTGGGATTGCAGGCATGCGCCACCATGCCCAATCTCAATTGCCAGCTCAGTGCACACTGGGGCCATGAGCTGGGGCAGGCCAGCATGACCTGCTTGTAGGCACTTAATCTGCTGAGCTATTTGGCTGATCCAACACAAAAATATAAATTTTAAAAAGCCTTTTTACATTGAAAATTATTGTTTTAAAGCTCTATTATAGGCTTTTGAGAAAAAAGGGAAAATTCAGCAGATAATGCGAACAATTTTTTCCATAATTTTATTGAAGAACAAATAGCAATGAGACAGTTTCAGATTGAATTAGTAAGACAGATTCAATAATTAATACATTGCATATTGTTTTCTTAGTGGTTATTTGTTGTACAAGATACAGACATGATATTCTATTTACAAACACTATTTGAACCCTCTATTCATTGTATTAAGAGAATGCAGCTGTATATCTATCTTAACTATTTTGAATATACAGTTATAAAATAGTCATTCATTTGCATCCCCCTTTTTTGTTTATCTTTGTCATTTAAATATAGGTTTGTGAATTCAGCAAAATATTCCAAAATAGTCCAGTAGTCCATAATAGTATTGGGTTTTCCATATGTCTGGTAATGTCAGAAGTTGTTGACTTGAGTCTTTTACCGCTCAGAATAATAATATGGCTTTACTTCTTATACTTTGTTTTTATACTTTTCTAATGCAAACATTTTAATGCAAGTTGTATATTATAATTCATGCAATAAGCCAAACCCAGAAGAATGTTTATATCCTTAGATACAGTAGAAAGGAAGCTATAAAAATATAACACAAACATAGAAAAGGCACAATAAAACAAACCAAAGGAAAGTTAAAGGAAGAGATTAGTAAAGATAATATCAGAGTAGAAGGAGTTAGAGAACATCACTTAAAAATAAGTGCAGAATCTGGCGATTTTCAGCAGGACTGTATAAATGAATAAATGATTATACGGAATCTAACAAAAAGTGAAGTACAAACATACAAAATTAGATGAGGAAAAAACAAAAAGAGGGAGAAGAAAGCATAAGAGAATATTTTATATAGTTCTATAAAAATGAATTTTAAAATAATGAAATGGTTTTCAATTAGCTTTTTCGAAATATACAGTACATAGGCTATACTTTCAGGGATCATTTCTATAGTACGAAATATACAGTACATTTTTACCATAAGGAAGTGAAACGTTTGAGATAGATAGGCTTATTTTGACTTGAACATTACATGGTACATACATGAATCTTGACATTGTGTGATAAGTCATAAATGTGCGTTTTTATGTGTCAAGTAAATGCATTTAAAAAGAAATGAAAATAATTTTCTGTGAAAGTATGATGTTACATGTATTACATACGTACAATATGATAAAACTGACACAGAAAAGAAATTCCTGACAGGCCAATTTCTATAGAAAAAACAGTATAGAACACAAATCTTGGCTTCCTCTTTCACCGTCCTGTACCTTTAAATCCGTGCATACAAATTTTGTTCTTTAAATCCAAATTCACAGGTGCCCTTGCTGCTGAGTTCACCACTAGGGGAGCTAAGGGAGGCTGGAAGCCACAGGCCTGGACAGGGGCCTCCTTCCAGCTTGGTGCTGTGTGTCTGTTGATCACCGCAGCAGCTCCACGTTCCCAGCAGGTGGTGAACCCCACTTTTCTGCTTGTCATTGAATCCCTTGTCTCAGCGGTAGTAGCCCCCAAGAGCTGAGCTCTGTAACACTGGCCCCGCCTCTGAGATGTTAGGTTCCCTTTTGTTGTTCAATCCCTGGGAATGATGCCTTGCTGTTACTTCTTAGCTGTTGCTCTTGCGATCCTTTCTTCTTGCTGCAGCTTTCAGTACTTGTATAAACCATTCTGCATTTCAGATTCTGTTACAATATAGAGTCTATTTCCCCAAGTTATCCAGTTTGTGGTTGTTTCCTAAGGTGCAAAAATGTTTCTTCAGGAGATAACAATACTAATATGAAGTTAATGGCATGAGGATAATACTGTTCAATTGACTCAGTTATGCAGATTGAGTTTACACACACACACACACACACAGATATTTCTATTGTTAATTCTATTCTAGCGTAGAAGAAGTAAAACTCCCAAATCAATTTTGTGTTGGTTATGTTATAACAAAGCATAACAATATTTTTTAAAATTATAATATGATCTCTTTACAAATAGAAAAATGTTAAAGAAATAATTTGAAAGAAAAGTTGTCAGCACACAAAAGAATACTACATCATGACCAAGTCAGAAATTTAAGAATGGTTCTACATTAGGAAATCTATTAATATCATTCATCATATTAATAGATTTAATTGCTGTAATTTAATGTTGAAAGCCCCTGGGTTTGTTTGATCTATGATTGTCTTCTCCTTCCCATCTACATCTACTCCCGTGATAAGCTCGAGGTCTTTTGACTTCAAATACCATCATGACTTATTTTTGTACACTTCTTAAGAATGGTTTTTGCATTTTGCCAGTATTACTAGAAACAAAGGCAAACAAGTAAATTTCAAAACCCCAACAAAGACAAAAACCATATGTGCTTCATAGAGCTGAAAATGTTTACTATTTAGCTCTTTGCAGAAGATACTTGACTGAACCTTGTGTACAGAATGATGGTTGAAAAAGCTTGACAATTAAAATTAATTAATTGTAACATATTTCAAAAAGTGCCCCCACTCTTAATATATTATTCTATAGATTTCATAAGCTGATCAGTGTTGTTTAATGAATACTCAGATCAACATAATACTACTTGGCCTTCAGAAGTCACCTGAGGAGGAAGAGGCTGAGTTTTGTCTGTGCAAACACACACCTACATTTCCACTCCATTGCAATCTTTATACCAAAGTTTTTTTTTAATATGCCTCTTGTGGTGCTGATTACTTCTCCTACTCTTATTATTTTCCTTGCTACCAAGAAGAAAAAGTCTTAACTTTGTCATTATTTTGCCCAATTTCTTTTAACAACTTGAAAACTTTAAGAGCAGAAAGAACTCAGAACTACATCAGATCATCCAACACAAAACTAATAGCATTGTGTAGGATGACAGTGTATTTTTTTCTCCTAAATAGACCGTACATAACACTGAGAAATAACATAGTACTTCACTTTAAATAGATTAGAGAATGATGCTTTGTGTCTTCAAGGTAGCATGTACACAATCAAATGCTGAAGTTTCTATGGAAACGGTTGGATGATAAGAAAAACAGTTGCATAAATTTGTATAATTCATGGATATCTGAGAATTTTCACCTTCCAGTTTATAATACAAAGAACTTACCAAAGGGGCATTTATCTTTTTGGTAAATATTTTTTTTTTTTTGTCTCTATGTACTGAAAAAATTGTATTGACTGCATTGCTCTGAAGAACTTTTTTTGATTTTCAAAATTGTTTTGAATGCTTGAAATTGTTAGTTGTATCTTTTTTTAAAAAGAATAGTATATAGAAAATTTCTTCACTTACCCAACAAATTAGTAAAATTCAATCAATAATTAAATTTTAGGCACTTTTTAGACTTTTAGGAATTTAACAGGAATAAGTGATCTATGAAAAAATGAAAATGCTTGTTTATAATGTAATACCTTCAAAATACTAATTTTGACCTCAATGTGGATCTAAAACTAGTTTAGAGAAGATGGTAGCATTATGTTTTTTATGCCACAGATATTTTCACCCATCTTTTCAAAAGAAAAAGAAACATGGATTTGTTAATTCAACAGACATTTGTTCAAAGCCTTCTTTGTTTTCATCATTCATCCAGACCCTAGGGATACAGAAGAAAATTAGACCCTAGGAACAAGATCCATGTTCTCATGAGAGAAGATAGGTAAGTGATAAATCTTTCCAGAGAACAACCAGGGCCGTTACTTATTTTACTAATGGGTAGTTGGGGGTGTTCTCAGCAGGAGATGACATTTGATGTTGGAACCATGTTGGTGAAGATGTGAAGATGAAGCACCCAGAAAATCATACACATGGGCTGCAGAAGATAGGGGAGCTGTTCTCTCTTGAGGACTGGGGGCTGTGTTCAGAGAATAGACCCAAAGTCCAAGTCCAAATTCACAGATCATGAGTAAGTCATTTAAAAGAAAGAAAAGTGTTGTCCTTTTCTTTTTGACTACCTTTTGTGTAATCATGACCTTGAGGCTTCGAAGTGACCTTCTGCTATCAAAGAGAGACATGGTAACAGCAGTATGCTAGTGCAACGTGCTTTTGCTTATAGACCTTTTCTATTTTCCTTTCCTTTTTGCTCGCCATCCCATTTTCCTTCTTCCCCTTTCCTTTTTCTCTTCTTTCCATCCTTCCTTCCCCCTATCCTTATTATTCTTCCTTCCACAAATGTCTCTGAATGGTCCAGTGTGTGCATATGTGACAAAGTCATGGTGAAAGAAATTTTGGGGGAACAGATTCATCAGTTGGAGTTCACCAAAAACAGGTGGTCTTCATCCAAGAAATTCAAACACACAGCTTGCTTCAGCCTTGGCTGATTTTCTGATGCGGAATTTAAAAGTTCCAGATTTCCAAATTTCAAAACACAATAACCTCTTCTGTTTGTTTCAGTTATTATAGCAAATGTCTCTCATTTGTGAGATCAACATTTTTGGCATGCTCAGTATGAGGTGGGTGTGTGGGGGAAAGTGTTATGCCAACAGTGAGGGGGAAACCAAACTTTGTTCTCTATGCATGCAAATAATGACTAATCCCTTTACATCAGGGTTGGCCTTTGGGATGTTGGTTTTGAAAATTTAACTCATTTGTAGGAAAGAAAAACAAGACATTCAAATAAAGCAATGAAAAAATGTACAGTGTAGACTATGGCTGAAGATGGATATAAGGATCCACAGTACTCAGCAAATCCAAAAGAGGAATATAATTTAGAGCATTGTTATAAGAGGGTTGTGGAGAATTTATCTGTTTTACCCCCTCTGGATTCTAAAATGTTGACCATATCTGTATTTCAGTCAACACCATTTGAATAGTATTGTTACTCTTGTTTTGACAGCAGCAGGATCTTCTTTGGAAACTTCATGAAGCCGAGTTGAGTTAACTGAGAATAACTAAATTCACATTAGCAAATGAGAACTGTGCAGTGTTTATTTAATCCATATATGATTATATTTTAGTTCATTGAATAATGACTGGATCCCAGCTTTCTATATCTTCCACTCAGGGCTAATGTAAACATGTAGCTTTGCGTTGTAAGGCAGAAGGCCCTGTTATGGGGAATCCTTATTTTCTCTTCTTTGAGATTCTCTTGGTTGAAACCCTATATTGGTTGGCTATAGAAGAGTGCTCTTGATGTATTAGGTTTCTAAACACCAATTAGGAGCAATCTCGGTCTTTGTATCCTTTCAGGACACTGGTTGCACAAGGGTTCTGTGCCTTGCTGTGCTCTCAGTCACACCTCTCTCATGGGTTTTTCCAGCCTTGATCACCAGGAGGGTTTAATCAATCCTGATTTTTATGCATGGAAAGCAGACACACAAATAATTCCCCTTCTTGGTGACTCTGTGGATTCTGTACCCTTTACTGATGATATGGGCAAGCACTCCCTCTGCCTGCTCATCTACTTCCACCCACCTACCCACCTCCACACATGTCCTCTCTTCAAATTTGCTGTGTTTCAGATTTGCTGTGCTTCAGAGTTGCTGATTTCTAGCTCCTGGCTTGCCCCTATTACCTCCTATCTTAGGGCTGTTTTTATGCTGTTCTGTTTGCCTGGAAAGTTTTTTTCCACTGAGATCGTCACTTTCCTCTACCCCAGCATTGCTCCCTGAGTGTGTAGTGGAATCCTTCTCCTTTCTCAGATCTCTGTCAGAGTCCTTGGTTACAGAGATCATGTCCTTGATCATGTAGTCTACACTGAACTTGCTCATGATATATTCTTTGCATAAGTCAATGTGTGGTTGAGTGTTACAACAAATACATGTCCAAATTTCAGTGGTCTCACACCAAGTTGACACCTTTCTCACCTTATGTTTTGAAGACTGATGAAACAAAATATTTGAAAATGGATAGCTTAAAACATTGTCTAACAGGCCAGAAATCTGAAATTCTTGTGACCTCTTGATGAGGCCAGGGGAGTATCCCTTTTATCTGTAAGCCTGGGATTCCTCAGTCTGTAGATCCATCACTTTGGCCTCATGGCTTTCCTTAACCTTTATGTGACACACTCCCTGTGTGTCTTCTTCTCTTGTGCATGTCAGCCTTACATAGGCATTTTTCCTTGTTATAAGGATGTTAATGATATTGAAGGCTCATACTAGTAATTTCATTTTAAATTGATTACCTCTATAAAAAATCATTTCTAAAGAAGGCCATGTTCTGAAGTCCTACAAGTTATGACTTCACCATAGCCTTTTTGAGAGTTACAATTCAACTCATACAATTCACATGACATAGAGATTTTTAGTCAGTGAGCAGCTTTCCTCCTCAGATGCTGGAAGAGCAAGAATCTTCTCACTGTGCAGCTGTACTTTCACCGTAGACTTTGGCATCATCTGTATCTAACTGCTGACTAAAGGAAGTGTATGTAGAAGGCACATTACCTTGTCTTCCTGTTGGCCAAGAGGTGTTGCACATCCTTCTATGCACACACAGGGCAAGACTTGTCTCGTGGTTCTTTGGAATCTGCCAGAAGTCTACCAGAAAAGGCATCTTCAGCCATCTCTGGTGAAGGGCCGATAGTTTGCTTTCCAACCTGTCATAGACTCATAGTTCTTCAATATGTTTATAAAATTTGTTACACTTAAAGATGAGTTCAAGTCATACAAAATGCCAGACCATTTAAAAAATTAATTTTAACAGACATGAAATCACTTCTGTTAAATCATTTAAGGTTTTAAATGCTGAGACTTTCTTTTTCCATAATCAGTCTTGCTATAAGCCACAAACTAGTAGTTTGTAGGTGGACCGTGGCCCACACTTAAAGTAGCACTGCCTTACACTATGGAAAGCAACATTATAGATGGATATCTCACTTCATTATAATAGTCATGGGGCTTACCCCTCAATAGGTGTAATTATGTTTTTGGCATCTATCTTTTCTGCTTCTTCCTGGACTCCAAACATGGAAGGGGAAACGAATACATTTGTCTTGTTTACAGGCCTGTCTGTAGCACTTGTTCAAGTGGACAGCATCATGTTTGAAGTTAATGCACGTTAAAATTCTGTTTCTGATTTGCACCTGGAACAATCCTTATGAACACATGTTTACATAAAATGTGTTACCTTAATCAATTTAACAGAAGCTCTATTGTTTTCTTCTATTAAATGTTTTCCTTCTGTCTTGTATAGCACATGCTCATACTGTAAGTCACCATGTAATCAGCAAAGTGGGTTTTCCTTGGAACAATGATCTTAATGACATGACCTAAAGGTGGTCAGCCTGGGCAGTTGGCCTTGAAAGGAGTGGTAACAGTGGTCAAAATTTTCACTACATACAGGAAGAATAACTTTGTAAGCAATATAAAAATATTCTGCTGAAGAAATAAATATTTAAAAATATAGAGAAGGTCCAGTTAGTGGCCATTGCCAAAGAATGCTCTTCCAGAGAAGGGAGGAAAAGAAAAAGTTATGGACAGTGGTGCTGAAAATATATACCCCTGCTGAATGGGATTTTACTGAGTTCCAAGAGGATATGTTTAATGAGAGTTAACTGACAAATTCAGAAATGGTCCATTAGTAAACTAATAACCTAATATAATTTTTGAGCTGAATTATTTGTAATTTTTTTCCAGCAGCTGAAAATATATATGATTGCTTTAAAGAAAGAATTTGTGTGGACTTTTCTCCTCATTTTGTCTTTCAACATCTCTCCTAAGAGCCTGGTTGTTCCATAAAAAAAATACATACACTTAACATTTATAGATTATAAAAATAGATAACATTCATTGAGAGGTCACTCATATGAGATACTGAATAGTTAGCTCTTTATCAATGGTTATTTAATCCTCACAGAGCCCCTACAGAGCAGATTCTATTGTATTCTCCATTCCATGGAGGTAAGAAGTGAAGGTTAAGTAATTTGCTGTGGGTCCCAGAACTTGTAAGTTAAGGAATATTTACCCAGTTGTTAATAGTTTCTTATTTTATACTAAGTTCAGTCACCCCTGAATTAACCCTCCTCCAAGGATAAACCACCAAAGAGCTTTTCTAGTTTTAGAAAGAATGATATTATAATTTTTTTGTTTGTTTTTTTGGTACTGGGGATCGAATTCAGGACCCCGTGCTTGCCAGGCAGCTGCTTAAGCCACTAAGCTATACGCCCAACCCTAGAAAGAATGATATTGTCTGTAATCATCCTTGATTTTTCCCCCAAAATTCTTTGTATTATGCTATATAGTGTTGTAGTGTACTATACGGTGTTATCTGTTTTTGATGGCAAAGGATTTTCTATCTGGTAACTGTAATAACTGATAGGGAACCACACAGAATTTTCAGGGCTACTATGATTCAGAGTAGGAGGAATTCGAAAATTTATGGGAATTTACATTAATTTTACTTAGAATTTCTTAGCCAAACCACTTCTTTCATATATTACCCCAAGAAGAAATGAGCTCTGGAGCCGGGGAGATGACTCAGTGGAATAAGCACTTCCCTGGCAAGCGCAGGGCCTGAGTTCATGCCCTGGTTCCACCCTGCACCAAAAAAAAAAA
>PVKA01027863.1:0-30037 GCA_004027165.1 Ctenomys sociabilis | reverse complement strand
CGTGAAAAGATCTTTGACTTCCTTGGTTAAGTGAATCCCAAGGTATTTCATTTTCCGCGGTGCTATTGTGAAAGGTATTGTTTCTATAGTTTCCCTTTCAGTGTGTTTGTTATCTGTATAGAGGAATGCTATTGACTTCTGCGTATTGATTTTGTATCCTGCTATGCTACTGAATTTCCTTATCAGTTCTAGTAGTTTCCTGGTGGAATTTTTGGGGTCTTCCAAGTAAAGTATCATGTCATCTGCAAATAGTGATAATTTAACTTCTTCTTTTCCTATTCTTATTCCCTTTTTTTCTCCCTCTTTTCTAATGGATGTTGCTAAGGATTCCAACACTATATTGAATAGGAGGGGTGATAGAGGTCATCCTTGTCTTGTACCTGATTTAAGAGTAAAAGATTTCAGTTTTTCCCCATTTAGGATTATATGAGCTTTTGGGTTGTCATAGATGGCTTTTATCAAGTTAAGATAGAGTCCATCTATTCCAATTTTCTGTAGGACCTTAAACATGAATGAGTGTTGGACTTTGTCAAAGGCTTTCTCTGCATCAATTGAGATGATCGTGTGGTTTTTAGATTTCAGTCTATTAATATAATGTATTACATTTATAGATTTTCGAATATTGAACCATCCTTGCATCCCTGGGTTGAATCCTACCAGGTCATGGTGTATGATCTTCTTGATGATTTGCTGTATTCTATTTGCCAGGATTTTGTTGAGTATTTTTGCGTCTATGTTCATGAGGGAGATTGGCCTGTAGTTCTCGTTTTTGGTTGCGTCTTTACCTGGTTTTGGAATGAGTATTATACTTGCCTCCAGAAATGATTTTGGGAGGACTTTTTCCTTTTCAACTTCGTGGAACAGTGTGGAGTGTGGGGATTATATCTTCTATAAATTTCTTGTAGAATTCAGCTGTGAATCCATCAGGCCCTGGACTTTTCTTTGTCGGTAGGGTTTTTACTACGTTTCGAATTTCATTGGCTGTTATTGGCTTATTGAGAGTTGTAATATCTTCTTGATTCAGTTTTGGTCATTTGTACCTTTCGAGGAATCTGTCCATTTCTTCTTTGTCTTCTATTCTGTGAGCGTAAAGATTCTCGAAGTAACTATTAATAATCTTCTGAATTTCCAGTGGGTCTGTGGTGATTGCACCTTTTTCATTCCTTATTGCTTGTACTTGAATTTTCTTTTGCCTCTTTTTGATGAGGTTGGCAAGAGGCTTGTCAAGTTTATTTAGTTTTTCAAAGAACCAGCTTTTTGTTTTGTGGATTCTTTGAACTTTTTTTCATCTCAATTGAGTTGATTTCTGCTCTAATCTTTATGATTTCTTCCCGTCTTTGCGCTCTGCGTTTTGTTTGCTCTTCTTTTTCTAGTTGTCCGAGGTGCAACATTAAGTTGCTAATTTGTTCCATTTCTGTTTTCCTAATGTGTGAGTTTATAGCTATTATTTTCCCTCAAAGAACAGCTTTCATCGCATCCCATAAATTCCGGTAAGCTGTACTTGAATTTTCCTTGAATTGTAGATATTGTTGAATTTCTTGTTGAATTTCTTCTACAACCCATTGATTGCTGAGTAGTGTGTTGTTTAGTTTCCCTGAATTTAGCGGGTTTTTCTGGTTTCTTTTGTCATTTATTTCCAATTTCATTGCATTGTGGTCAGATAGTATGCATGGGATAATTTCTATTTTCTTGCATAAACTTAGCCATGACCTCTGGACTAGTATGTGGTCTATTTTGGAAAATGACCCGTGTGCAGCTGAAAAACATGTGTATTCAGCTGTGGTTGGGTGGAACACTCTGTATATGTCCACCAGGTCCATTTGTTCCAAGCTTTTGTTCAGTTCTGCAACTTCTTTGCTAACTTTTTGTCTGGTTGACCTATCTTTCTATGATAAGGGTGTGTTAAGATTTCCTGTTAAGATTGTGTTCTTAGACATTAAGTTTTTCATGTCCCTTAAGATTTGTCTTACATAGTTGGGTGCTCCTGTGTTTGGTGCATATTTATGAGTGTTACTTCTTGCTCTTGAATTTTTCCCCTGACCAATATATAGTGGCGTTCTTTGTGTCGTTTGATCATTCTTGGTTTGAAGTTGAGACTGTCTGAGAACAGAATTGCTACTCCTGCTTTTTTCTGAGGTGCTGGGGCATGCAGTATTATTTTCCATCCTTTCACTTTGAGCCTATGAATGTCTTTTTCTGTTAAGTGTGTTTCTTGTATACAGCATATTGTTGGATTTTGTTTCCTAATCCACTGTGCCAGTGTATTTCTCTTAATTGGAGAATTGAGTCCATTTACATTGATGGTTATAATTGAAATATGCTGACTTATGTTTGTCATGATATTTACCTGATATTGTTTACTCCTTTGTAACCTGTGTTTAATTGGCTGTCCTGTTTAGTGGGTTCCTTCCATTCTCTTGCATGGAGTTCTGGTCGTTGTGGTCTCTCTCTAGAACCTCTTTCAGCAGCCTGTGGAGGGATTGCTTAGTCATCATGAAATTCTTTAGTTGTTCTTTGTCTTGGAAGTATTTCACTTCTCCATCAAACTTGAAAGAGAGTTTTGCAGGGTATAGTAGTCTGGGCTGGAATTTGTTTTCATGTAGGACGTGAAGAACTCTGCTCCATGCTCTCCTTGCCTTCATTGTTTGTGTAGAGAAGACGGCTGTAATTCTGATTGGTTTTCCTTTGAATGTGAGCTCCTTCTTCTCTCTAGCAGCTTTCAGTACATTATTTTTGCGTTGGATTTCTGCGATCTTATCTATTATATGTCTCGGTGTGTTTGTACTTATGTTGAGGTTATTTGGTGTTCTGTATGATTCGGTGACCTGAATGTTGGATTGTTTCCTCATATTTGGGAGGTTTTCTGCTATTATTTTTTCCCAAATACTTTTTATTTCATTTGTATTGACTCCTTCATTCTCGTTGATACCAATTATTCTCACATTGTTCATTCTGGCGTCATCCTGCAGGTGATGGATTATTTTTTCCTGCATTCTTGTTGTTTTTAAGAGATCCTTTCTCACCTTTTCACTAGCTGCTCCGGCATCTTCAAGATCTGAAACTCTGTCTTCGCTTTCACTCAGACGGTTTTCTAGACTCGTGATTGCTATTTTTAGTTCTTCTATATCTCTTTGACTGTGTTTCATGTGTTCTATTTCTTTTCTGTATTGCTCATTCAAGGAATCCATCATATTTCTGATCTCAATTTTTTTATCCATGTCTTCTTTAAAGTTAGTTATTAATTCTTTTTTTGCTGCGTTTCTTCCAAATTGGATTTTCTCTGTATATTTCTGGACTTGTTTCGGTATTTCAGATCCTATGACTTGAAAAAGTTCTTTTTTGATTTCAGAACTTATTTCTCCTTTGAGTTCCTCATGATCTTTCTGTTGTTGTTTCTTTGCTTTAGATGCTGTTAATTCATATATATCAGTTGGAATAGTGCTCTCCGCACTTGTTCTGGGTGAGCATCGTTTTTCCACACAATGTTTCTGGAATTCATTCTTTATTTCAGATTCTATGTATTCAAATATTTCTTTTTTAAATTGCGGAATTACTTCTCGTTTTATTTCCTCTATAGCTTTCTGTTGTTGTTCCTTTGCTGCTGTATCTGTTACTTCATTTGTTGCAGCTGAACTAGTGTCCTCTGCCCTTCCTGATGGACTCGAGGTCTGGGATTGCATTTTTCTCGTTCTCTTTGTCATTTTGTATAGCACTGATCTTTGACCTTTGGTGTAGAGCTTTGGTGCAGCTATAACCTTAGCTTGTTATGAGATTCGGGTGCCAGTCTATTAAGTTTGAGATTTTCCAGGTATGCGTATCCTGAATCTAGCTGTTGTGTTCAGTTCCTTTTTTGCTGCAGCTCCTTTGGTTCCCTTCTGCTGGTTCCCGGGGTCAGCCCTCCTGTGTCAGGCAGGTCGTTCCCTAGGTGGGTGGGCCTGGGCTTTGGTGGGTCTTCTGGGCTCACAAAAGGATAGTGGATGATCTTATTCACTGAGTAGGCTGTACTGAGCTGGCCAACTTGTGCTGGGTCCGGGTCTACAGGCCGTAAACCGAGAAGGCTGGGTAAGGTCCCTCTGGTGCAGTGGGCCTGGAGCCCTCACTCACAGGCCAGGCTGTGCTGGGTTTTGGTCCATAGTGTGGGACTGTGGATTGCTGAGAAATGTCCCTCTGGCGTGGCAGGCTTGGAGTTCTCACTCCAGGCCGACCTGCACTGGGTCTGGGGTTATGGGGTGGGACCGGTAATCACCTGGAAATATTTCTCTGGCACAGTGTGCCCGGAGCTGTCACCGGGCCACGGGGGGTGGCGGGCAGCTTAATCCCTGAGAAATGTATCTCAGGCACGCCAAGCCTGGAGTTCTACACTCACTGACCTTTGATGCCCAGAGAATCGGGGAAATTCCCACTCAATCAGTGGGCTTTAGGTCAGGGGATCCAGGGAGGTGTTGGTGAGTAGGTCCTGAGGTTTCAGGCCAGTCACTGGCTTGGAGGGGTTGGGGACAGGGATCTGTGTAGCGTGCGTGGGAAGAAGCCAAAGGCTCTCCCTCAGACTCACCACACTCTCACTGATCTGGGAAGCCTGGGGAGTCCTGTAAATTCGCTCTCGCTGTGCGAGCTTGGCACGGGAACCAGGAGGCCGCTGGAGTCAGCCACTGTCTCAGGCTGGTCTCTGGCTGGGCGGGCGTGGGCGGGATGGAGGAAGATGGCGGAATCCTTAAGTGCATTTTAAAAATTCATAATTTATTTAAAGACCACTACTTTATTTAAATAGAGTTCCTCATTTAAGCATTTTTTGAATGTTAGGCAAAATAATAAATGTGGGTAACGAGGAGATGACTATCAACAAGTTTACCATTTCATTATTGTCTAGCATAATCTCTTTTCATAGATGCTAAATAAATCTTTATTTCGTGACTAAGTCATATGCATGTCTAAGAGAATTGTGATATTGGTTAATTTGACTTGCTGTTACAATGAGATTATTCATTTTAGTTTACAGAATGCTGTAAAAGGACATTTTAATTAAATTGTAGTACCCTGATTCTGTAGCAAATCACCTAGATCTGGTATAAAAAATATTGTGCACCTCTTAGATAATTCTAATTGTGACTACTATGATGGGATTCTAAAATCAGATAATATACAATAAAATATAAGCTCAAATGATAAATTATTTCCTTTAAACTTTTTAAAGAGTATTTATTTGCTATAGTGTCTTGCTATGCAGCTCAGAGTCATAGTGTTCTTCTTGCCTTAGCCTCCCCAGGGCTGGGATTACAGTTGTGTACCACTATGTCTGATTTCGGTGCTGCCTTCATACCCACGGCCAGCACAACATGTAGTATTGGAGATTGAACCCTGGTCCTTGTGCTTGCCAGGAAGGCACTTAGACCATTGACCTATCTACCTTAAATGTTAGCATTAAGAAAAGAAGTAAACTGACCTAATTTATAGTCTGATGAAATGTTGAAGAAGCTGCCAAATCTAGTTAAGAAAAGTTTTACTAATCTTGTTTATAGGATAAATTTCACAAAATATTTTTCTCCTGCTGTCTGTTGTTAACTGTTTCTTCTTATGGTTTTCTTTTTTTTCTTATAGTTTTCAAAATGTTTAAATCTTAACTCAATAAAATTATCCTGACGTCTGTGTTAGTAATTTGGGTTGCCACTGTGAACACTAGAGAAAGCTAACACAAAGATGAAAGGTTCATTTAGCTCACAGTTTTAGAGGTTCATATCCAAAGTCTGGTTGCTTCATTATTTAGTATGATGATTGCTAAAGATGTCAACATTAGAAGAACTTGTGAGTATTCACATGACAAGCCCAGGGGCAGAGAGAGAGAGAGAAAAGGGGCTGGAGGATTTCCCAGTGTCCTTCAAGGCACAGAACCAAGGACCTTAGGATGTCCCACTAAGCTCCACCTCCAAAGCATTGCAACAGCTCCCAGCAGCACCACACTGAAGACCTGCATGGTGATACATGACCCATCTGGACATGTTCTCCATCTTAGCAGTCACCTCACACGTAGAATATCCATGAGAAACCCATGCTAGAATGAAAAGCTGCCAAGCAGTTATGCCTTTATTTGTGACAACATAGTTTTTTCCAATGGGTCTAACAGAAATTTCAACTAACATGTTTTTAATAAAATGAAAAAAATCATTAAATATAATCAGGATTAAATTGAAGCAATGGAATTTGATTTATACAAATTCACAAGCATATTTAGGTATGAATTTGATCCATCTTTGTTTGGCTAACTGGCAGGAAATTACTGTACAGCTGGTTCAGACAAAGAGATTATTGAGCAGCTAGACAGCTATGAATAACAAGAATGTTTGGAGGAATAGAAGAGTTTTATGTAGAAATGGAGGTCCCTCAATGTTTTAAAAAAGGAAAGCAGACTACATGGATGGCATAAGAAAATCCACAGCCATGCTAATAGCTGTGGTGATGGCAACTTTATGTCCTTAGAAATACTACTTAAAGGAAATGCTTCATGTACAAGAACTGATCTTTTCAAATTATTCATACCAGACAGAAGAGTATACATTTGACAAATTAGTTTCAGCTACATTATCTCATTTGATTCTCCTCACAAGCTAAGCAAGTCCATTTACAATCTTGAGGTAAACAGCAAGGTTAATGATTTAACCTCCATTCTACATAAGCAAATTACAAAGATGCTAACTTACACGGCTCACATTCTCAAATTATTAACTCTGTAAGCATTCTTATTAGGATTCTAATGTCATATCCAGGCTACAAATGGAGTTTAGTATTAAACGCAACTCAGCATCACTCTGCAACAACAGTTTCTTAGGGTCTTGGCATAGTGCAATATCTCACAGGTATTCAATGTCTGGTGATAGTGTTATACGAGAAGTAGCTTTCCAAGAGGAGCTACATAAGTGAATTATCAGTGACAATGGCTTGATGAAATGAGAATGCTCATTTTTAGCAGTAGAAAAATATACTAAAGAGAAGTTTGTTTCCATCATGTAGAGAATGAGATAAAGACAGCTAAAACTTGAGAAGAGTACAGGAAGGAATTTTTTAAAATGAAGTTTGTTTAAACCTGGTGCAAAGGAAGGGAACTGTGTTCTGTGAAATGTGAAATTTTAGAGAGTGAAAATCTCATTTGTTCGCCAGGCATGGTGGTGTACACCTATAATCCCAGCACTTAGGAGGTTGAGGCAGGAGGATTGTTGTGAGTTTGAGACAGGCCTGGGCTACAAAGTGAGCTCAAGGCCAGCCTGAGATAGCTTCACACCAATACCATGTCTCAAAAACACATATATGAAGGGCTGGTGAGATAACTGAGTGGCAAGCTTTGGGACCAAGGTTCAGTGCTCTGTCCGCATCCTATGCTGGCCCCACCCAAGGGGTACGCTGAGCCAGTAATTGAAGGCAGGCCCCGTGGTGCACACCTGTAATCCCAGCACTGGAGAGGCTAAAAACAGGAGGATCACTATGAGTCTGAGCTGCACAGTGAAACCCTGTTGCAAACATATAAATGAAAAAAAGAAGACACACCCAAAATCTCATTTATTAAATAGTTACACTCTGTTAGCAGTTAAACATTAAATCTCCACATTTCTTTCCCAAATTTAAAGCATTTTGTATCTTAAAATTATTAGTACTGTGTAATGTCATTTATAGTCAAATATCACTATTTGGAAATTTTCTAAAATTTTATTTTAATGAAACAGACGTTTCAAGAATATGATCAGTAGTATGCTTTTAAAACTAAACTGACTATCAGAAAATAGACTCTTGTCATAGCAAAGTCATTGCTCGTGTTTTTACTGTT
The DNA here is from genome assembly GCA_004027165.1 of Ctenomys sociabilis. Lineage (NCBI taxonomy): Eukaryota > Metazoa > Chordata > Mammalia > Rodentia > Ctenomyidae > Ctenomys > Ctenomys sociabilis. The sequence goes on along the minus strand of PVKA01027863.1, from coordinate 22,227 downwards.
TAATTGAAATGAATGTGCTCTAGAATCACTGCTTTCTATTATTGGAGAAACGAGTGCTACCTAATGCAAGGCTGAATTTAAAAACTAATTGAAATTTTCTCAGAGAGCATCAAGTAATGTTTTCTTCAGCCTATTTTGGCATGTCATTTAATACTGATAATACTTAGTGAAACTATTCAAACAGTAGAGATCTGTGATATAATATTTTGAAAGAAGAAATGAAAGAGAGAGTGTTGGTTTCTGGCATCTCTGGGCTTAAAATCATCCCATCATTTTTAGTTGTTTTAACTTTCATAATTTATGCTGTTTTAGTTCAGTTTTTATTAGCCAATAAGTGATTTTAAGAATATCATAATCACAATGTAATTGAAAAGCATAAAAAAGAATCTGAAAAATAAAATTAAAAGCCTTCCAGCATATGGGAACTTCTCAATACCAAGAAGCAGTTCTTAGCACTTGAGGCACAAATAGAATAAATGGGGCTTACTATTTATGTTCTACATAAAGTTCTTTTTTCTTCCAGAATATTTCCCTATAACTTCTGTTCATATTTAACATGTTGCCTTATAATACCTTCTTCAAAACATAATGTGGGGGGCCTTAGAGATAGCTCAGTCATCTAAGTGCCTGCCTAGGCAAGCGCAAGGACTGGGTTCATTTCCTAGTACCCCACGCCATCTGGCCCCAGCCTGGGCATGCCAAGCTGGCCGCCAATAGGGACACCCGCAATTCCAGCGCTGGGGAGGCAGGAGTAGAAACATCATGAGTCTGAGCTGTGTAATGAGACCCTGTACAAAATATATAAAATAAGAAATAAAAACAGAATGGTAGAAAATCATCAATACCAAGCAAATAAAATGTTCATTGGAGATTACATCCAATATCATCATTAACATTGGCCTAGCTCTTGAAATTTTCTTTTTGTTCCCTTCACATCCAGTTCTCACGGCACACTCAGAATAACAGGATCCCTCCATGACTCCTGGAAATTCTCTCTTTTGGAAATTTCAAAGCAACTCAGAGCATCACAATGGCACTGTGATGAAATAATCCAATCTTTTAGTCAGTACTCACTGCCAACTGAAAACAATAATGCCACAAAATATGAAGAAAAGAAGACCCTAAACTCCCAGACTTAAACCCCAGGATCACTGTACCTTACGGGGGTGACTGTATAATGAATGTTTCCATATTTACTCATTTTCTCCTTTTCTGAAAGATGAAATACTCTATCACAAATATTTATTCTGGGTCAAAGGTGCAGGTTTGCCACAATTGTTCTAAAGCTAACTCTCAATGCAAAAGCTTGTGTGTACACCTATGGGTAAACCCAACACACACACACACACACACACAATTTAAAGAATAAAAACAATATTGTTTATGTCATAAACAATTATACTAAAGAAAAGGAAATAATATATTAAAAGCATTTCAGTTAGCTAGTTTGTAAAATATTCCAGAATTATGAGAAACTCTTTTTGCCTGAGTCAGAACCCTTAGTTAGAGTCTCGAACACTTTGTACCAGGCTGGTCAAAGCTAGGAATTATTTGCGCTCCATATGGTGACACTTTGTCTCCCAGTGAAGTGTCTGCTCTCTCCACAAAATTTGTTCAGGAGGGTTTTTCCCATATACTCACTACACTAACAGTCTTAAGATACCCTGAAGACATGAGCAAATGTTACAGTAGCTATGGATTCTGCATCATTAGTTTCAAAAAATAGCTTGGAAATATTTGGGACAGAACTTTTTTTCTTTTCAGAAAACGGGGATTGAACTCAGGCCTTTAAGATTTCCAGGGAAACACTTATTCCACTGAACCATCTCCATGGCCTAGGACAAATGTTTTTATACTGAGTATATGAAATTTTTTATTACTGCTATTATCCTAATATTTGTTTTATATTGTAATATATATATATATATATATATATATATATATATATATGGTGTATGTGTGTGTGTGTGGGAGTGTGTGTGTATGTATATGTATATGTATAGTTCATCTAGAAATGACTTAAAGTAGGGGGCTGTGGATATAGCTCAATGGCACACCACCTATGTGGAAACTGTGAGTTTGGTTCCTTGTACAAAAGAAAAGAAAAAGGAAAGAAAGAAAGAAAGAAAAGAGAAAGGGAGGGAGGGAAGGCAGGAGAGAAGAAGGAAAGAAGGAAGGAAGGAAGAAGAGAGGGAGGGACGGAGGGAGGGCGGAAGGAAGGAAGGAAAGAAAGAAATGGGGGGAGGGAAGGAGGGAGGAAAGAAGGAAGGAAAAGAAAGAAAGAAAGAAAGAAAGAAAGAAAGAAAGAAAGAAAGAAAGAAAGAAAGAAAGAAAGAAAGAAAGAAAGAAAGTATTTAAAATAGACTAGAGTGCACATGTTTGCATGAAAATACTATGTCATTTTATATGCCAGAAGCGAGCATTCCTGTTCTCTTTCTCAACCCACACATGCATTCAATCCTCTACAGGTCTTAGCCAACTCTCTATATACATATTTATGCAAGATAGAGGAGACACTTAGTAGACATGCCTAAAGATGTGTGTAAATATTATTTTTAGATATTAGATCTTGTGCTTCTTGAGCATGTTCACTTTACAAAGTGACAGTGAAATTTTCATAGTCCAAGTATGAATATTGACTTGGAGAATTATACAGTTGTATTCCTATCACCCTGGCAATATGGGAATTGCATCCATGGAAATAACATATCTGTTATATTTCTATTCATTAACACCTATGGAAATAGAATATAAAATAAAAAAAATTTCAAACTACCCTAAAGCACTCTAAGAAGTACAAGGAAGTCTGTTTAAATGATATTTCAACATACAGTTGCTCTGATATGATGACAATTCATTTTCTCTCAAATTCTGGGCTCCAAATGAATGGCTAGGTTGACAGAGAAATACAACTGTCCCTTAAACATAGCTGCAGATATCAGTGTCTCTTTCAAGATTTCCTTCTGGATAATGCAAAGAACAAAGACAAGAAATGGAGAACGATCAATTTCCTCCAAGCATGTAGTATGTTAATAAGACATGTTACTTCTATTCACATTCATTTGTTCATAAGTGAGCCGTGTGGCTGAATTCAGCTGCACAGAAGTTAGGGAATGTAAAATCTTTCTAAATGGCCGTGTGGTGTGCCAGTTTCAAAACCGACAACATTTTGTTCTGAAAATTGGAAAGTATCAAGTGATGAGATGATATTTAGCTTTCCAAAGCACTCGTCCTCCTCAGAAACACCATTTGTTCTCACAGTTTAGAGAAACTATAAACGTTTAACTTAGACTTGATGTTAAGTAAATTGAAATGTTGCTTTAATATTTGTCAGGGCTTACGAGATTAACTAAACTACATCCAGATAACCTGGGTCTGTAACACATTATATTTGTAAAATCAGTTTACCATGAGCTGTAATACATTCAGGGACATAAAAACAAATGACAGAGATCATGGTGCCACCTGAGAATTCTGTATCCCATGATTGAAGAGATCGATTGAGTAGTTACACCAGAATATGCCTCCTATCAAGGCAGTAAATGGTTATGGTGATAATAATTTGTCTGAAATATGCTAACTGCTACTAAGAAACATCTATTACAATATATTTTCATATATTGCTCTCCTCTCCTATAAAACATTTATATTAAATTTAACTAATTTACTTTTCCTTTTTATGTATATGTCTGACTTTAATAGTAACATAGTAAGTTTCCAAATTATAGATATAAACATATTGAATTTCTCTCTCTTTTTAAAAAATTTATACCCTTTTATTTAATCTTCAAATTATTTTAAACTGCTTTCATTTATTCCTGGAGGTAAATAAGGTTTATATACATGCCTAAATTATATTGGATGCATAAAATACATTATGCATACTAACTAATCAGATTCTGTATCATGACTGCAGAATGTGAACCTTCCCATATTGATCAGATTGGATACAGATTTATGAAACTCACACATACTGGAGGTGACAAAATTATAAATAAGAAAAAAGTATAATATACACATTTAGAATTATGGGGTGCAGGAGTCTAGAGATGCAGTTGTTAGCATTAAATGTCAGGTAGGAATAGCAGACACATGTTCTGGGAATTACTCAAGAAGCCCTTAACAATGTTGCCCTTGGTCCTGTGATCATCCTGCTCACATAAAGAGCAGTGAAGAAGCAAGGGCCACACGTGATGAGGCCCTGGCATGTGAGCAAAGTTCAGGGCAGCAGAGAGCCCTTGAGTAATCAAGGCAGGAGACTGATTCCAGAAAATGGAAATAGTTAAGGAGAAGAAGAAGTCCCAGTACAAAATAACTAGACATGGAGCAAACTGCGTAGAAAAGCATTCCATTTTCTAGAACTAACTCTAAACAAACAACTCATTAAGGTAATGCTCCTTTTAAGCATATCTCATTGCACTACTCATAGGAAGAGGGAAATTAATCTTGGAACAACACAAGTGCGACAACCAAAACATCTTGGAACAGTTTCCAACATTTTCTTTCTTTCCCAGACAGAATACAGTTTGAATAAAAGGGGTTGTTGTTCATATCCTTTTGTTTTATGTATACCTTCTTTATGAAATTGGAGGATAACACTGACTTTGAAAAGGACAATAGAAATGCATTCACTACCTTTTCTTCTGTGGGTCTCTTAAAATATTTTCCAAGACCAATAGAAGATTAACTGTTATACATTGCTTTTTATAACATGATTACATTATGCTTCAATTGTCCCTAGCATGTCTGAAAATGATCTCATCGCTTGCAGAGTTGGCTTTTCTTATGTTGTCTTTTAAAATCAATTTTATAATTGAAAATCCATGAGTTTTTATTATCTCTAAGAATATGTTTAGGAATAGCAATAACTTTTATGTTGCATCAACTATTAAGCAGCACACATAGTATCTTCAGTGTCTTACTTTTCTTATTGCTGAGACAAAATACAAAACACCCAAAGTTAAAGAGGAAAATGTTGATACAGATCATATTTTGCTTTGTTCATGATCAGCTGGCTCCAAGGCAGGGTGGTACGTGGCATAAGGACAGCAGCTCCTGGCAGAGCAAGACAACGAAAACCAGTCTTTTTTCCCCTTTTATTTTATCTAGACTTCAATCCCATCAGTGACCTGATCCAGCAATCATCCAACCTCAATCTAAGCATCTTTAATCCCAGCATTGTGCTAAATATCATTTATAAACTCTAGATTCCTCCACTTTCAAAAACACCTGCCTGCCCCCTTGTCTTATGACAGCATGAAGCTTTGAGGGGACATTAAATCACGAACTATACATTCAGCAATGGCTTTAGAATTTGTCTTAATGTATGTACTTGTAGTAGGATTAAACTTTTGAGCAATAGCCAAATATAAAAACTAAAAGACAAAAACATGAATTTGAGCTAAATATATCAGAAAGGTTTATAAGCAGAAGCTTGACAAGTACAAATAATTTCAGATGTATGACGTCTTACTGTCTTACTGAGAGATGTGCATAGTCACAGCAACTCAGTGTTCTTTCACCCTGCAAATAATTGATGAAATGAATTTCATTGAGGGTTACTTGGCTATGTTGGAAATACCAGAGTTGGACAGTAGAGGCCACAGGCCATTTGCTGAGAGGATAAGGTTCATACCTGTGCTCACTGATTTCAGTAATGTATATTTCTATATTTCCATCCAAATCACCCTTTGAAGTATCACTACGAGACATGTTCAGAAGAAACAAGACTTCTTATAGAGAAAATTGGCTGAACAGAGCTTTGCATTATGCAAACCAAAATGCAATAGCACTAAAATCTCCATTTGAAACTTGCCTAATACACAGTGCTAGCTAATATACATAATCATTACTTTTTCTAGTGGTACAAATGACATTGTTATAAATGCAAATTCCTGAATTTTAATATTATATCCATACTCTGGATTAAAGTGTTTTATTGCATAAGAATACTTCAGAAAAAATAAGCACTATAGCAAATGTAAATATTTAGCTGGATGAAAGTGAAGCATATGTTTACAACTCTCTTGCCTATATAAAATATATGAGTAAATTTATTTAAAATTAATACTCATAGCTATGAAATACTCATTATATCACCTTCATAAAAATCAATCAATGTGAAGAGAAAAGTCTATGATGGCAAGAATATTCTTTATGTTAGAGGTCTTCCTATGTTCTTAGTAGGTATTTTCCAAATTGATAGTTTCTCATTAACCATTATTCATAAGATCAATTTCCAAGATCAGTTATCTGAGTCATCTGTGACAGTTTATTACTTTACTCTCTCCTACGTTTCTTCTACATATGTACTGCTCACGCACAGTTGTGTAAACAGTTGTCACTGGGTGACAGCACTTTTTAAAGAGATGTCACATGGGATATTATTCTTCTTTGTTGCTCTCTCATAAGACTGTCATAATTTGCATAGAAATCACCAAATTTTACTATCCAAGCATTGTGGAAAATACAAAACAGAATGTTCATCTCTTACATCTTAAAGCTTTATATAATATTTTTAAAAAGCAAAGAAAATACATAAAGTATGAAAACAGTTGCTAATAAAATAATTGACAAATATATCAAATGAAAGTAATATATAATTATCGTTTTAACTATCATAAAATAGGTACTATGACACAGAAATTTCATATGTTAGTACATGTTCATGGAACCATGTATATTTCCTATAGAATCTGGGAAAAAAGTGATCAAAACATCCAAAACTTTCTAGTTATTTGTCAAGAATAAAATAAAAAGTAATATCATTACTATAAAAATATACCCAAAATTCACAGCTTTCAATAGACTCTACTTTTGAAGATAAATAGTAATTTGTCTCAATGGCAGCAGTCATTTCCTTTTCTAAAATCCTTATTTTCATTTTAAGCCAAATTAAAGTAACTCACACTTAGTAGCAAGAATCAAGGAAGAGGAAAATAAAAACCACTGAAGTGAAAGAAAACAACTAATGTCTTGAATTCTTTATAAGAAAATTCCTTAAAACATACAAAACATTTGTAAAATAAAGATTTCAAAAATAAAGATTCTACTTGGCCAATATTCTCTAATAATGACTCTAAGTATATGAAAATATACTCACATTAATTTTTTTCCTCTTGCAGCTCTTTTTGTTCTCTACACAAAGTGACTTATTTTCCTTTTTAAGATTTAGTGTGTCAACCGCAGCCCGCTCAATTACACCAAGATGCTTGATTGTTTGAAAGACTTTGATACATCTGTGCTATTCCCTGTGTGCTGACATATGTCTACTTGTAGCACTGAGAAGAGACTTCAAGGAAGAGCTTCTCTCGTTTCTGTAATTGGTATTCCAGCCTGCTGGTTGGGACGGATTATTGTTAGTGTGATAGGCAGCTAACATTAATGTCAAATTAACATAAGCTATAAGGATGACAGTACACTGGAATTTGCATAATTTTCATCAGAATCTAAAGGCTTTGGAAATTGATTTTAAAGGACTAATAAAGACATATTAGTTTACTTACAAGAGCATTTTGGGGGTGCTATTTAAAAGTCATATTCTAATTTTAAGTCAGTGATCTGCAACTTAGGATAATGGGCAATATATGAAACTTAGACACAAATTAAATGGCTTATGTGAAAATGCTGTCCTCCAGAGTTATTAATAAGCCTGTGTGTGGACGAAAGAGCATGATTTTACAATATTTTTAATACAATGTCACCCAGAGATCATCCCTCGTTAATTTCACTCAGTGACTCATTGTACAAAACGTGTCATGGTGGGTTTGTTTAGCCACCAAAGTAAAATGTTAATGACTCTTCCAAAATGTTCAAAAATCCCGACATAGTTGTGATTTTGTACTCATAAAAAACTTTTACAGAAAATGAAGTGTTGATACTTTTAAAATCTTTATTCTATTTTATGGTGTTGAAATATAGAGATGCATAGAGAAGACCAACTGCAGATAAGCCTTGACTCTCCGATTCTTTAGCCTGGGCAGTGTTGTGGGTATTTCAAAGAATTAGGTTCATGTTTACCTACCATGAAGTGCAAATGGGAGCTTGTACAGGCATAGAAACTTGGTTATCTTCTTTAAGCTTTCTTCCCACTGGAGCTCTGAATTCTTTGAGTTTTTCTTTTATAACTGGTTTGCTCATATAATCATGAAGTCATTAGATAGTCTAACACTGTTCAAAGCATTTTTTACATAACTTCAATATCAAATCTTGTTTTTCAGTGTGGCATCAATTTTCTGGTCCATTTCTTTCAGCAAGGCCCTAAAATCCCTATCATAGCTATTCATTATGAGGAAAAGAATGTCAGATGTTGTAGAATTGATGCTCTTTTTGGGGGGAGAGAGTATTGGGGTGAACTCAGGACCCTGTACTGAGCTATCTCCCCAGCCCTGTGCTCTTAGAATATCAGTACCAGTATGCGTTTAAGTTGTCATTAATTGAACATAAGTACTCTGCATCTCACTGAGAACAACTGGCTTCTTCTGCATCAGTGAAGGAATGGACAAATTTTAGACAAGATAACTACATGAAGCAAACCTAAAATTGGAGTAGAGTTACAGAAACAAACATGTCTAAGTATCTTATGATTGGTAGTGATTGGCTGGTACAGATACTTCACTGTTCTTGATACAAAGAACTTAGTTTTGTGCAGGCAACAGGGGGCAGACAAACTCATCTACCTTGAATACCTTTCAGGACGACTTTATTGGCCATAGAAATATGTGTTTGATTCCAGTTCTAGCTCCTTGTTGTGCTGACTGAGCAATCTTACCAGCCATATATATATTTTTTTCTTTGTCCTTCATTATTAAAATTGGATAAACTGTACTTATGTGCCTCTTTTCAAGAATTAATGGGGATTTCTTGTAAAAAGCATAATCCATTCTTCTTTTTTTCATATTTTAGGGAAGTGTCTACAGGGTGTTCAGGCTTTCACTACTAGATCTGACTCATAGTGATTCTTCTGTTTACAGCCTCCCAAGAGCTGGGATTACAGGCACACACCACCATTCCCAGTCTCAATTGCCATCTCAGAGAGCCCTGGGGGCAGGGACAGCACAGCAGGTGCGGGATTCAGCCCCTTGGTCCCTGCACCTGCTTGCAGGCACTTTAAACCATTGAGCTATTTGGCCGGCCCTCCATTCTTCATTCTGAGTTCATGTACAAATACTCCATTTTGAATGAGAAAGGGAGATATTTAGTCCAGTAAATGCAGGGAGGTAAAATAGAGCTTTACATGACATAAGCAAAGATATTTTTTCTGAAGGTGAAGGGTTTCCACTCTAAGACGAAATTATTCTGTTTGTAGAAGTTGTGGCATAAAAGATCAAGACAGATTTAAGTACCTAAAGTGGGTGACGCTGTAAAAATTCTGTATGGAATATTTTTGGCTCAGAGATATGTAAAAAGGAAGCCTAAACAGAGACTCATAGAAATCTTATATTCAAAAGAGGTTGTACACAGGATAAAGCAGAAAATTTCGAAGACTTGCTAAATTTTTTTTAGTGGAGCCAGGGATTTAACTCAGGCCCTTGCGCTTGCCAGGCATGCACTTAGTCTACTGAGCTATCTGCCTTCCCCAAGACTTGCAAATCTTGAATATTTTCACAAAAAGACACTAATAAAATGTTTGAAAAACTACTTAATAATGTATAAACTTTTATTTTTTATATTCTTTAGCTTTATTTTTCATTGCTCTTCATTGACTATAATCTCTTTGTGCATATTTTTATGTATGCACATAATGATCATATTCACTGTAGAGGATTAGTACATGTATGTTGCCCATTTCAATTCCTTTCCTCCTCCCTTCATTTCACGCTAAAATAATATATGCTCTTGACTATAAAAGTTATATTGGAATAAGGATGCAAATAACGAACATCAAAAACTATAAACAAAATCATAGTGCATTTTAGAGTGCTGGAGTTAAAACATGCAAACAGCTAACATAAGGAAATTATGGCATAACTTTATAGCAAAACATCATTTGTGGCTGACAAAATACCCCTAAAATGTTTTACTTTAGATCTGAGCAAAACACATACCTTTGAGTGAGTCCTGATTTCCTGAGGCCAGTGCTGATGTCAACTATACCAAGGCAGGAATTCAAGAAAAAGGAGAAACAAAAAGTAATTCATAAATCAGAAAACATGAAATGCTGGGAAAACTTGCAGCATGAAGGTACACACAGAAAGAACAGGAATGTGACCTGAACATCAAACCAGATATCATTCATCTCATGGCTACACCCAATAATACCTGCTGCTCAGAAGCTGGGCAACTCGCAGGGAAGAAAGCACATTCTTGCATATCCTTGTCTGGAATAATACTAGCAATGATGGTAAAGCAGAAGTTATGAACGTACATAGAAACATAGTAAGTGTACAGATCAATTCTGTGCAGTGAATAATCTATTAAACAACATACAATGCCAAAGATTGTGAATGACAAAATTTACTCTCCAGAAAAATGACACCAACACGGAGTATGTCCAATAAGTAGTAGAGGCCAAATGTGTGACAGAGGACTCTGGATCGTGGAGGTGTATCTGGGAAGTTGCAGACTTGGATACCATGCAAAAGTAGCATCAGGTAAAGTATGAGCATCAACCTTTCTAGAGGAAGATCTGCAACATTTCTTTAAAATCAATAACAGGATCATAACAGTAGGTAAAAGAGGAGATGCGGAGAACCATTTCACAACAGCGGTTTCTCCATGAGTAAGGTTGAAGAATACAGCAAAGGCGTCAACCAGGTGACCAGCGTGCAGAGCAAGCCACTCCCTCTGGAGACAAGGAGCAAAGGTTACTGCAGGATCTTCCTCTGGGGCCCCACATTCCACACCATGTTTACAGTTGGTGATGACAGTTGCTCTCTCAACTGTGCACAATTCATTTCCTGAGGCTGGTGCTGATGCCAAGTCTATTCCAAGGCAGGAATTCAGGGAGGACACTCTGTGCTCAGAGGAAGCAAGTTGTATCACAGAAGAAGTTATGTCATCTGCTGCAGTCCCAAGAGCATGCATTTTCTTTTTGGTCCTGCCGAAAAAATTTACAAATTTGAAACTTCAATTGGGCACTTGTGTCTACATATTTTTCAGGAACTACAAATTTAAGAGTGGCAAATGGGTTGTATGCGGAAGAAGAACTCCTCAATATCTCCATATCTGACTACATTGGCCACCTGGGCAAGAAAACTTCTATCAATTCCCCAGGAATAATCAAGAGTCACATCAAATCAAACCAGTATCAGAAGGTGAATAAAACAGGGTAAGTCCTTCACTTATTCTCCATGAGCATTAGTTACGACTTTGAAATTGATTAGATTAAGATAACCTAACATGAATAAATCACACTTCTGAATATATCTGGGAGGGCCACAGAGGTTCCACTTTGGCTCCAAGCCCTCCCACCTCTGGGTTTCTCTCAACCAATTCCGCACCCAGCAGCCATGTGGTAAGTAGTGTTCCTTCCCTGAGCCACTCCAGGAGTTTCCTTCTGTCTTTGGAGCTGTCTGACCATAGCTTGAAAGCTCTGAATTCAGGAGTCAAATAAACCTTATCCGCCATTTAATTGTGGGTATTAAGTTCTGATTCCTAACAATGGGAAAGATGACTGGAACCAACTGTATGCCCAGAAAAGATCATTAATTATTGCTATTCATAAATGGGAAAAGATGTCTTCTTGTTGATGAAAGGACCCAGGAATCAGATTCCAAGGGCCAATGTGTGTGAGTGCAAGGACTTATCAGTCACTCTATGGGAGATGTTGCGTAGCACACCCATTTTATGGTGCAGGGTGATAGCAAACAAGAGGCTGTGAGTGAAAGTACATGGTTACCATCCCTGTCATCACTGTGTCTGCCCAGGGGATTACCTTGCCGAGGGACCAGAAGTGTTTCTCATGAGCACACCCAACTCTGAGCCTGCAGACTGGGTAGTGCACAGCAGCAATGCATAGTGGCACTTAGCAGTGTTCTTGGCAGTCTTTGCATGTACCCTGTGCTGTTCACCTAAAGGAAGAGGGAAAACTTCTGGAAGCCAGTGGATCAAGGAAAAATTTATTTTCTCTCATGATGACGTCATCCTCAATCACTGTGATGCCAGCAAAGTGCTTACTGCTGAGTCTGTGCTCATGCAGGTTTCACCAAGTCATCATGGCGGTGCATGACCGTGGTGTGGGGATCCACAACCAATAAAAGCCACCTCTAGGCTGACATCTGGCTTCTTCTTTCTGGTAACCTGGAACTTCCTCTTTTGCTTTCCCCAGTCATTTCCAGTTATAACACCACACCACCTATGCAAACTCCACTCCTAACACAGCCTGCTAAGTTCTGAGTCTGCGTGCCCCTTCCCCTGGTGTCTTAGCCTTTCTTCTAAAGCCCTCATGCACTGAGCAATAAAGGATTTCTTCACTGCTCTCCCATATCTTTTCTATGGTAGAGGAAGGAAACTTCAACTATTAGTTATGCTCATGACTATTCAGATATTGTCCTTTATGGATCATATGCAAAAATCATCTGCCTGGCTTACTCACTAGACAATAATCACTTAGTCTCTAGTAGGCTGAGTATGACAGTATGTGTCCTGACCCTGATTTGGGAATCCAGGTCAAAGAGGTACAGCATATTTTTGGCCCAACCTGGCTTGATTATCACTTGTTAACTGCAGCCTCTCATGAGGCTCTGCCTAGAGAACTATCTCTTCCTATGATTCTTCCTTTGCCATGCCCCTGACCAATAAGGCACTAGAATTTTATTGCAGCAAAATATATACTTTCTACCAATTCCTGTAATGTCCTTCCTGCCCCATCACCACCTTAGGAGGGAAGGAGCCTTGTGAGTACTTTCACCTCTCTAAAGGCTGTTCATATTTACATACATAGTTATGCAAGCCATAGACAGTAGCAATTTGCACATGAATCAGAAAGTGTCCACCTAAACAATATGTGGAACATCACAAAAACTACATCAGACCACGACAATGAAGAACATGCCAGAAATGACAGTCTCCAAACACAGGCCCCAGCCCCAAGTGGCTCTTGCTGTCTGTCATCGGAGGCTGTGCAGACAAGAGAGCCATGGCTCCAGCTTTCCCTATGCACACAATGTATCTGCTTCAGACAGTGGAAGGAATACTCATCCCAGTTCAGCAATGTCTGCGTTCCGTGTACAGCAGATGTCAGTCTATGCCCCAGTACATGTGACTTATATCCCATGGCTGCCTCCACAGAGCCACCTTCAGAACAGACAGTGATACACAAAGGAACCTCGAATGTCTTTCACTGGCAGATGGCTTTGCTAAGTTTTGTGAATGGGACCATGGGATTCTTTCAAATGCATCCTAGCTGCTGCATACCTGTGTTCCTGAGCTGCAGTATTGGCAGCAACATGTCCAGGATGTAGGCATCCTTGCTAGCTCTGGTGACTGTTCATAACCACCATTTCATCATTACACTTCGATGTTTCCACTTTTTCTGCCCCCTGCTTTCTCCCAAAGGCAAAATTAATGTAGAAGAAAAATAAAATCATCACAAACTAATCTGTCATCATTTTTTCATTTCTTTTGCATTTCATTGTGAACAGTAACTATATAGAGCAGTGTGATTTGCCAGTTTTTGTATGTATGAGGGTCATTGGTAAACAAGAGAACTCCCTTCTCCTTATGCTACTGAATAGTATGGATCTATATAAGACATTAATTTGGGGAATACTTATTTTTAATCTTTCAGATACTGAAAAAAAGATCTTTATAGAGTCATCAAATATGCCAGCAGCCTGAGCTAAAAGTGACTGAAATTGTTCGAATTGAAAAAAAGAAAAAAAGACTTCAATTTTATTTTACTGTTTGCCCCTGGTTTTCCATTAACAAATCTGAATAGGAAAATAGAACTGGCTCAAACAACATTAAGTGTATATTCTCTTAAGCACTTTCCCATAGATTAAAGCACCTGCTTGGGCAGAAGCAGGGGCCAGGAGTTTGGTCCCCCCCTGGCCTGCTGTGCTGGTCCCACCCCTGGGGCATGCCAAAATGGGAATTGAGACTGGGCATAGAGGCGCGCTTCTGTAATCCCAGCACTTCGGAGGCTGTAAGCAGGAGGATCACTGCAAGTCCAGTCTATGTAGTGAGACCCTACACACTCTGTTCACCCTGTCCTAAATATTTAAAAAAGTGAAAAGAAAAGGAACTTTCCTCTAGAAAAGTAAAAAAGCAACTTCCTATTTAAAAAAAAAATGTTGACTATGGAGCTATTTCCAAGTTGCAGCACTAGGGCCTAGTATAGGAGCATTCACCACCCTCACGGCAGCAAATCTTAGATCTCACAGCTGCGGAAGACTTTTTCCTTCTTCCCCTTTCCAGCTGTAAGGTCCATAGAAGTTCACCTGCCTGTTTGTCATCATTACCTACTTTGCTTTTGCAGTCAGTGATGAAGATAATTTGTCCGCTTGGGTCACACTTCTTTAGCTTAAGAAGCACCAACTTCTGGACAATAAATCATGAGATGTATACACAGTGTCAGTGTGATAGTGTGAGGGGCTAAAATTTTGCTAGTTTTCAAAGGATGAGTATAATTTGCATAATGAAAGGAAGAGAATATTATGGCCTGCGGGTGGACTGTGGCAGTCAAGTACAAAAATAGTCACAGTTCTTGATCCTTCCCTGGGCTCGTACCCTTTGAGATTTGACTTTGTACTTCCTTCCATAGAACACCAGAATTTACTTCCCTGCCCTGAGTCTCAGTTGGCCTTGATACTTGCATCAGCAACATCCTGTGATGTCTGGTGCTAAGCCTGCACACAAGAGCTGCACGGATGCCCATGCTCCCTTTTCTGCCTTTGCTGGCTTTGAAGCTGCGCCTGCGCACTTGTGGCAGGTGACCCATGCAGAAGAGTCCAGCCCAGACAGCTGTACCAGCTGGATCCCTGACACGAGAAAGCATACTCGCCGCAGATGCCCAAGGAAGGACTATTGAGATCAATAGTTCTCAGATCAAACATGAGATTTGCTGAGCCATGGCGGCCGAGCCAAAATAAATGCTTCTTGTTGTTTGCCGCTGACGCTTTGTGGTTATTTGCTACCCAGCATGATCATACAGCAAACAGCACCAGATGTTTCCATTATGGCTGTATGTGCAAAGAGACCATCTACCAAAGCTCTGTGGTCTCACAACTTGTCTGACTCCTTACTTTCCCAAATGCAGTACTTTTTTAAAAATGATGGACCAGTTACTAAACATCCTTAAGTACACTGTTTTCTGTCCTCATAGGGTTGAACACAGCAATAGTGTCTACCCAATAGAGTTGTTTTCAGACCTGCCTTGGTACTATACCAACATGCACAGCAGTGTAGTTGACACATGGAGTAAATGCTAAATAAATTCTATTCTTAGTTTCCTATTCTTTTGAAAAATTGTACAAACTGTCTTTGTATAATCATAAAAACTTTTAAGCATAATTTAATGCTAAAAGTGTGCTTTAACTTAATATTAAATGCCACATAGCATGAGCTGAAATTTAGTACTTTACAAGAACTTCAATAAATGAAAAAATGGGATCTATACAGAGTGCATTATAATTTTCTGATGGGCAAAGATGAAATTATACTCAACTATCTTGCATCCATCACTTAGTGCTGTCAGATTATAGGTGCTCAGTCAATATTTGTTGGACTTAATCTGGGCATAATAACATGGTGAAAGGACTTAATATTTTGCTGCCATTCTATTCTGGATGAAGACATAATTAAGCTAAAAATTAACTTTAATTTAATAACCACATTGTGTTACACATAGTGGTCATTCACTAAGCATTTGTTCAACTAACTATGAAATCAAATAGAGAAACATACAAAGGTCATAAGAATTCAGTAATTAGCTTTTGAAAGGTGAATAGGACAAATGAATTATTCAACACATTTCTATATTTCTTCATACATAATTGTTATTAAATGCTTTATCAGATGGCAGTGTGAAAGGCTATTTACATATGAGAATGCACCCTAGCAGCAGCAACCTCAGTTTGCTAATAATTTGAATATTATGTAACATCCTTAAAAAGTATACCTTATTTCTATAATTTGTGTCTATTTTTTTTCCTGGAAAATAATCAATTAAGTACTGAATGCTTTTTTCCTTGGGAATATCAGATGTTACATAAGACAACAAACAAAGTAAATGGGTGAGAGTTATTTTATTTCAGAAAGTCATAAATTAGTGACAATCATATAATCAGATAATTATAAACCCAAAAAGAAGTGATATAACCAAGGGTATGGAAACATGAGGTGCAGCCCAAGTGTCCCACTGTGGAGAGAGTGAGTTTCTTGGCTGGACTGGCAATGTTTATTACATTCTACAAAGAAAATTAAGGTATAACATGTAGAAAAGTGAAGAAAGTATAATGTTCAAAGACTACTATAATGAGTTAGCAAATATATTGGAAAATATTTCATTGAAATTTCATGTAAAAATAAAAGGTTGAAAGATAGTTGTTATTATTTTTATATTATTAAAAATTTTGTGAGGACACAATATACACGTGTGTTAAAGGATTTAGAACTTATTTCAAGGTCTAGAATCTGTAAGAGCAACTCATATTCCATTATCCCAGGTGAAAGAATGTATACATTATGGCCCAGGTCAGAAAATGCTCCCAAAAGGCTTACGTGTTCATAAATGTCCTTTGTAAGACTAGTGCACGACAGGCACTAACCTGCCAATGGACTTGTCCACGCCTGAGCTTATGGCAAAGCGAGCTCATAACAAGAGGATGCAGGAGGAGGATGCAGAGCACTGGGGGTGGGGGTAGCCCCGAAGGGCGCATTCTGCCCTCGCCTCTCCCACTCTTCTGCGCAGCCACACAGAGACTAACTGTGCTCCAACATTCTTCCCACTACAGGAAGGAGAGCAGTGCAGCGAGTGTGCGACGGACTGAAGGCTCAGAAGGTATAAGCCAAAACGAAACGTGCTTTTCAAAAGTAGATATTGTCAGCCAGGGTGGTTACAGAAAAAGAAGGCTGACAAAAACAACGTAAAAATACATAAAAGTGGGAATAAGCCACACTAAAGGCAAAGAAAACTGAGGATAAATATTTCACTCGGTAGCCATGGAAAATACGACTATGACTAGAGCGAGCGAACACTGGAGTGCGATGAACATGCATGCCATCCTAGCAATGATGCGTTTTGTTGTTTAGTACCCACTCAGAAAGTTCAGAAAATAATTAAAGAGTTGTGCAGAGGAATTTGAAATCTATTTTTTTTTTTTTTTTGCTTGAAGGAGCTTCTGATAATAGTTGGGAGGAAAATTTAAAAATTCACAGGAATTGCAGTTGATATTGCTATGTAATTAAAATATAGTTAAGGAATGAAATAATGAAGTCAGAAGGCTTACAGATGAAAGGATAGAATTCACAAGAATTTTAGAGAAAATATCAATCGAATTTGAGGCCAACCGGCGGGTAAAAATAGGAGGGAGCTGAGACTCACCAAGATGGTCTGAAAAGGTACAGTGAGTCATTGTTAAAAAAGAGTAAATGAATAAGAAGCAAATTCATGGATTAAACAGAAATTTGGTTAAGTATTCATTGCAATTATGTGATTGTCATTTAAGGAAAGGCACGAAGCAGGCAAGTATGACTTCAACTTAGACATATATGTGAAAATCTAGTTTTGTTCACCCTCAGCCTGTGCAGTAAAAAAAAGCAAGCTGAGACAGGTAAGAATGTCTCCTATATTTCTCCAGTATCCAAGAGAGGAGTGGTTTGGTCAACATCTGTCATCCCTCACCCCTCATTCCGGCCACAAATGGCCCGGGACAACTTGCCTCATCCTGCCTGATTACGTAGTCTTCCCTCTCTTGCAGGATGCCTGACAGGAGGTGCAGCACAGCTGTCAGCCACAACGTCCCTTTGCCACTTGGACACAGCAGATTCTGCTGCTGCCACTTCAAGAAGGAAAGGCAAACCAACCCACGGTGACTGAATGTAGCCAGGAGGTGCTGTGACTCACTATCAATTGCCTTAATGTCTCCAAACTGCCACAAGCCATGATGCATAATCTAGTCTCCTGGAAGATTGCCTGATTTAAGGGCCAGCCAAATAATGTAGCAGATCAAAGCATGTGCAAGCAGGCACAGGGGCTGGGGGTTAGATCCCCAGGCCATCTGTGCTGACCAGGCTGCGATGCATGCTGAGATGACAATTGAAACTGTGCATGGTTGGCCCACCTGTAATCCCAGCACTTGGAAGGCTGTAAACATGTGGATGAGTCCAATCTAATAGTGAGACCCTGAAAACTCTGTAGATCCTTCTCTAAAACACACACACACACACACACACAGGGAAAAAAAAAATGGATTCCCTGGTTTAGATCTCACCATTATTCATGGGTACACTGATCCATAAAACTACTCATTTCCCATCTGACCATTAAATTACTACCGCAAGAGCCGAAGATAGCCCAGACGCCCCTCACCCCCTTAGATCAATCTAGTGCTGCACTTGAACCCCTCGGTGGGCCCAAATGTGAGCCAATATCAGGCTTACATTTAGACCAACCACAGGACTCCAGTCTATATACCTCTCTGTTGTCCTCTTATACTTCTGGGGCAGTCCCAGCAGACTCTCGCCAGTGGCTCTCTTGTCTTCCCCTATGTTGCAGTGTTAGCTCT
Organism: Ctenomys sociabilis; assembly: GCA_004027165.1. Classification (NCBI taxonomy): domain Eukaryota; kingdom Metazoa; phylum Chordata; class Mammalia; order Rodentia; family Ctenomyidae; genus Ctenomys; species Ctenomys sociabilis. Next base: position 3,559 of record PVKA01027863.1, on the reverse strand, counting down.
GTTCAAATAAAGCTTCACTCAACTGCTGATAAAAATGTGAGTGTGGTTTATTTTTCTGATATGTGGCTTTCAAAGGAGCTATAAAACTTAATTCTCAGTAGTGTTGGCTGAATGGTTGCTTTAAAAGAAAGAAAATAAACTCCATGTACTGGGGGCTGTTAGCCCTGAAGAGCTCCTGAAACCAGCAACTGACGAAGCCCAGCAATGTAGGCCAGCACCCAGCAGTCTCCTGGCAGCAGTTGGTCAAGGAGATGGCCAGCACTAAGCATCCTTGAGTGCCACTGGCAGGCTGTGGCAGACCAGCACCTGGCAGGATCAGCCAAGAGTACCTGAAACTAACTGGTGTGAACTGGCAGCATCAGAGACCTTAGCAGAGCTGCATTTTCCCAATTCAGGATCTCTATCTAAATAGAGCAAAAGAATCCTCAACTCATTGTCAGCAAAATAGAAAGCTAAACAGACACATGACAACATGAAAGGAGAACCAAAGGTATTAAAAGAAAGATTCTATCTGAACAAAAAAACCCAAATAGAAATGTAACCAATAACAAAATCCTAACTTGCTATCATTTTGTAAGTAGAAAAACATTCAAAGGAACAATGTATTTCACTTCAACTTCCAAATTACTAAATATTTTTCACTATGAGTCCAATGTAGTAGTGAGACCCTGAGCACCCTGTAGACCTTGCCCCACCCAAAAAATTTTATCAGAATTTAGCATCATTCATGTTTTAAAAGAGGATATTGTAGGGTGTCAAAGGAATGATCCACCTCTTTGTCTTCCACTTTGATGGACTTACATATAAAACGATACAGCCTTCATACTCTACAGCTTCAACAATTTAGTTCATTTCTCTCTTAAGTGAGGCTCCTTATTTTGTGATTTCATCTAAGCATACCATACCTATAGCCTTGGTCTTGTTCCATCTCAGTGGATGCATTTCAATGTTGCTATTTTGCTTCTCAAGAATTTCTGATCAGAATGCCCCCCTTTACCATCGCTTACTACCAGGAAACTAAGACCTGACTTTTTCCCGAACCTTGACTTCCCTCATACTCATGGAATGCTAAAAGATTCAGGAACATATTTTTCTAAGAGTAGATCAACAGACATTGATAAGACAATTTCTTAGAATAGTTGATCAGGAAAAATAGACCTATAATGACCTACAAATAATTCTAATGTAATCTAAACTAAAACTCAAATTTTATTACCTTCTAAAGAGGTACAAGGAATCATGCTTTACATAGTCTTCATATGATCTTATAAAATATCATCTTTTAAATCGGTTGTACAGTGTTTGCTTCAGCAGCACATATATTAAAGTCAGTTGTACAAATATTAAAGACATTAGTCCATATCTGTCTCATGACCCGTATTTGACACTATGTTATTGTGTTTTAAAATTATAAAATATCTATATTTATTCTAGAAAAAAAGATGATCTCTTAAACCACAGTACTGATATAATTCAAATTATGTAACTCTATCATTTGTAAATTTACTTAAAAAGAAAGATTTTGAAGAATGATCTGAGAGCTCTTGATTGTAGAGTCTAATTCTGTGATTACAACTGCATATTGCTTTGGTCACAAGTACATCTTCCACCTGTCCAGGGACATCTTGGGCATAAGACCCATGTCAGAATCGCCAGGTTGTTAGGAAAAAGGATTCATTGTCTGCAGAAGTTTGTTTGTTGTTCTTTTTCTTATTTTGGGAGAAGACGAGTTTTGTGACCCTTAAGATAATTGAAAGAAATAAACAAGATATCTTCATTCTAGGAAGCACTTACAGCACTTGACAGCAAATCTGTGCATTGCAAAACTCTAAATTATTTCACAATCTTTTAATGTGACCTATGCCACATTCACTTCTCTACACCCTTCTTTACAGAATATGATTCTCCTAGCATATCATTTCATATGCTTGTTTAAGAAATTGTGTTTTACCACTTACATTGCAACTAGGAGTATTCATTTCAGCAAGTGTGGGCCAATTAAATGTACACAGAATTTACTCCTATTATGCTACTTGAATGAGAATAAAATTAGGATTCATCTTATTCTTTCTTGTCTAAAATTTAGATTGGAAGCCATAGTTGAAACAACTAATTATCATGATGCTTTGGGCATGAATTCAAAACTATACACTCAAATGACCAAGTGGAAATCAGGACAAATTGTTTTCTCAATGGTCATAGGGTCATGTGTCAAATGCTGAGCCCCCGATATGACAGTGTTCACAGGACAAGCCTGTGAGAAGAGACTGAGTTCAGAAGGACTCTAACCTCAGGAATGAATTAACCCGTTCATGGTTTTAACAACTTGATGGGCTACTGGAAGGTGGAGGAAGAAGTAGGACAGGTAGATTATTTGGAAGTGTGTCTTTGAAAGTTTAAGTTTTCTCTATGACTCCTTCTGTTCTTGCCTTCCTAGCCCCTAAGAGGTGAGTGGCATGGCCTCATTGTGTGCTCCTGATCACAGGATATTCAACCACTACTGGAAAAGAAACAACAGAGCCAGGGGACCATGGGCTCAGTGCTACAAACTTGTGAGCCAAAATCCTTTAATTTAATTTGTCAAGAATTTTCATGATTGACATACAATGCACATAATAATTTAGTGATAGTATTTCAAATGCAGTCTGAATACCTCTCTGTCTTCAGTAATAATAACATGACCAGTAGATATCAATCATTTCTATTTATTACATAATAAAATCATGTAGCTTAATGCCAAAAGGAAAATAAAGATCTATGCTTATTGCTTGAGAATATAGCTCAATGATAGAGTGCTTGCCTAGCAGGCACAAAACCCTAGGTTCAATCCCCAGTACCACAAAATGATAATAATAATGATAATAATAATAATAATAAAAATAAATGCTTGTAATACCAAAAGGGATAAATGAAAAAGGAAAGTAAAAGAGAAAAAAGACTTAGAACTAAAGGAAATGGAAAATTTTATGCGAATCACAAGAGCATTAAGTTGGTAAAAGAAAATCAATACTTCTGATAATACAGAACCAAAATATTATTTTTAATTCATTTGACACGAACTTCCAACAGCCTACACAATTACAAATGGAAGAAGAAAGTTAAGTCATCATCAAAAACTAAGCTAGAGAAATATTTTATTTTATTTTATTTTTGATGCAGGGTCTCTCTATGCACCTTGGACTCATAGTTGTCCTCCTGTCTCAGCTCCCCAGCTCTGAGATTACAGGCTTGTGCCACCATTAGGGGCCAGCATGGCACATGGTGAGAGGGATAGATCTTGGGACCTTGTGCTTGCCAGGCAGGTAGTGATGCAGCTGAGCTATCTCCCTGGCCAATAAGCTAGAGAAATTTAGGTAACATACAGAAAGTCAAAAAAAAAAAAAAAAAGAAAAAATACTTTTAATGGGACAGTATTCATCTTCCCTATTTATGCATCTCAAAACTGTGAAAGAATTTAAGTGTAAATGTTTATATTTCAGCAAATGCAATTGAATTATTTTTTAGTAATTCTTCAGTTAGGATCTGCCTAAATATGAACAATAAAATTATTATTACTAGC
>PVKA01027862.1:12428-30146 GCA_004027165.1 Ctenomys sociabilis | reverse complement strand
CACTAATGGTGGTTGGACAGGATATTATGTCGGCTTTTAGTGCTATGGTCATCCACTAGGTAAATAATTATTGAATCTTTGATATAATTCAGCTATAAAAAAACCTGTAAATATAATTTCATGTATGCACCTTGTACAGTACCAAAACGTTATGAAAACAGTTTGCTATGTATTAATTCATCGACTCTGTATGGTTAAGTTGTCTTGAAACTGTCTGATTGACATTTGTATTTTAATAAAATAAAAATAAATGGAAAAAAAAAGAAAAAGATATATCCTGGGCCAGCATATTTCCTTTACCTAGCCAAAACATACCGTGACTTTAAAGAAACTTGACCTCTCTCTAACTACTACCAAATCTTGGTCTTGCCAGTCCTTCCCAGCTAATTATTACACATCAGCTGGGTTGAAGGGAGGTAGAGGAAAGAGGAAAGAAAAAACAATTTATGTCATGTACAGATACAAATTTTCCATGATGAATGTGATCTTTATATCTAAATTGTACTAATAAAATCTAATTTTAAAAAATATAAATCTAATTGTAAAAACAAATGTCAGCTAAATTAATCTTTAGTGCATTATTAATGATGTTTAACAATTGATATACTTGTGAATCCAGAATTTGCACTTCAGCAGAAGGCCCCTAAATACAAAACAATATGGAGTTAAGTTTTCTGGTTTTAAGTGGCATAAGCAAGGGAATCATTTTAAGTGTGGGAGTCATCAAATTATGACATGTGCATCTACCTCTGAGCAAAAGAATTTAAGGACTTGTGAATGAAACCCTATGAATGTCTTTTCTGGAACTTGTCATTTATAGTACAGGTAAATAATAAACTGCTCCCCAAAATGAGTGAACGAAGGAATGAATTATCTTCAGATCATGGCATGTTTACTCTGGCTTGGCGATTGGAATTCTAAAAATAATTTTAAACATGATCTGAGACATGATAGAGGTTAAAAAATTGCCACTAAAATATGGCATGTTTAGAATTAAAACACTGAAAGAAGATCAAATCCATTTTAGAAATTATTATATCAAGATATCATATTATAGTTGAATGTAGTGAAATGGGTAAAGGGAAACATAATATAGCTACAATAAAATGCAGAAGAATAATATGAAATCAAGTCCTTTTGTTATTCCAAATCACATGAAAACATTTGGCCAATGCAATGGGCAACAGAATTATGACAAGAATCACACTTAAATCACATTAGGTCATTCTGAGTAAACATATTAGACAATCCCATAACTTTGAAATTTAAAGAAAGTGATAGGGAACTGAAGAATTTCAGTAAACATATCAAGTACATATTTCATGCTTAGAGCTATCAAATTCACATTGTGAACTTTAACACAAATCCCACTGCAACTCAGGGAGAATATTCTAAGTCTGTTAATAGAATTTACTGAAGGATACTGAGAACTTTAGCTAAATCATTATCTAAGTCAAAATGTAAACTCTAAGTTGGAGCACAAAAGAGAACATAAAAATATCTTCATTACCATATATAAAGTGAAGATATTACTTAACTATTCAGTAATGTACAGTGCGGCCAGAAACTTATTTCAGTATGCTGAATATGGTGCCAAGAGATCAATCCACAGGGCCAAATTCTCTGTGGCACAACAGCCAATGATCCTGTAACATTCCACAAATGTCATTTCACATGGTAATAATATTTCTGACAGTCACTCTGCCCAAATCTTCCTATTCATCACACTGTCAGCTGGTGTGTCACTCACAGTGACAGCAAAGGACAGAAGGAAAGATGATTGTAGTAAAGAATGTAGAAGGTGTTAAGTCACTGTGTGGTGATGAAAGAGTTAGACATGGGCCATTTCAAATATGTCAAACCAGTGTATTGATGATTTCAAGGTGAAATCACTTAAGAAAATGTAGCCACAGGAAAAGCTATTTGGTGTGTCATTTCTTACATGAAGCAATCCACAATGATTCATTTGGAAGGGATGTCTTTTATGTACCTGGAATACAAGTTGTCAGAGACTAGGGATTTGGGGCTACAATGAACTCGAATAAACAAACAAGAAATGCTTATGCTTTCTGGCTAACACCACCACTAGCCCATATATTGCTTAGTAACAATAGAGGTTACTACCTTAGTGCAGATAGACAACTTTTGTTCCATTGTTCCCTCACACACCTACTGTTCTCTGTCTAAATAGTATAAAGAATCAGGCTTTGGTCGTTTCTTCAGACTTCATGATCTTGTTAGGATCCTCATGTACATATAAAATTTTAAAGTCTTTGTATTTCTCTTTATATTCACCTCATATGTCCACTGGCTTCCTAGATCCAACCTCAGATAAGAACTAACGGAGATAAAGGAGGGAATCTCTTTTCTGCATATTGACCAAGCCCCCAAAAGCTGGACTACCATTGTTCCACAGATTGCTGACACATTGCTGCATCAAAAGACAATGAAGCAAAGTAGTCTGCTGATCTCAGAAAAGCAATTCCAATATTCAAATCCTTAAAATTTAAAATGATAGTAAACAGCTAAGCATTTTAGCAGGAGGGACATTTCATCCAGTAATTTTAGGGATACCTGTGTTTGTCCTTTCAAGTTTCTAAAAGAAAATATCTTAGACTGGGTAGCAAATAAATAAAATCAATTTATTTCTTACAATTCTGGATGTTGAAAAGACTAAGACGGAGACATTGATAGATTCACTGTCTAATGATGGTCCATTTCCCACTTCAGTTGGAAAGCACTAATTCACTGAGAAGTTTTAGCAAATTAGAAAAAACTTTTATTTTAAGTGAGATCTTTAGGAATACACATTATATATAAATATAAGTGAGGCTTATTGCAAACTTTTCAGTGCTCACTTGAGCCAAATGTGGTGGTCTTAAATATAAGACATTTGGTAAGATATTTGTCTTTATATTCTGAAGAAATTGAATACCAATCAGTCATAAAACATATGCAGCTAGCCTAGAACTCACAGCGATCTCCCTATCTCAGCCTCTTGAGTGCTGGGATTACAAGCTTGTGCTACCATGCCCAGCTGCATATAATGTTCCTTGAGTGATTTTTTAAAAATTATGTCTTGCTCTCTGATTCATTATGAACTCACTATGTAGCTCTCACTGTACTCAAACCCATGGCAAACTTCCTGCCTCAGCTTCCCAAGTGATGGGATTATAAACATATGCCAACATACCCAATCTTCCATAGTTTCTTTTGCCACTGATTTCTAGTTTCAGTGCACTATTATCCAGTAATACACATGAGAAAATTCCAGTTCTTTTGTGTTTATTGAAGCAAGCATCATTGGTTCCTATATGGGCTATTTTGAAGAAAGCTTTATGTGCTGCTAGGTAGAATTTGTATTCTGTGGTGGTAATGAAGAATACTCTGAAGATCTCTCTTAGGTCATTTTGTTCAAAGGTGTAGTTTCAGCTATGATATTTCTTTGTTGGGTTTTGTCTAGGTGATCTGTGTATTTGTGAAAGTGAGGTACTGATGTTACCCAGTAGGATTGTAGTGGTGTTTATTTTACAAATTCTGGTGCCTAAACATTTGCTGAACATATCTTTACAATTATTATCTCTTCCTCTGCAACGATTCCTGTAACTAACCTTCACATGGTGACCTTCTTTGCCCCTTCTGCTAAGTTTTACCAATTCACTTTTGTCTAAAAATAAGATGAGTACCCCTGATTGCTTGCTTGGAATTTTTTTTTCATTCCTTTGACTTTTACCTATGAATTTTATTTTTTAGGATTAGATAGCAACATTTTATGCAGTAAACTATTGAATTTTGGATGTTTTTATCCAAATGGTAAATCTGTCTTTTAATTGGGGTGTGACTCCATTTATATTGAGTTATTACTGAAAGGTATGGACTTACTCCTGTTATTGAATTATTTTTCTCATTTATTTATTTGGGGTTTCTTTCTGTTTTGTTTAACTTCCAACCTTGCTTGAAGTATGAATTGCATTGAAATTTTTCATTATTTTATTTACTGCCTCTATATAGGAAATGCTTGGAGTGCTGTTTTAATGGTCATAAATGGTTATTAATGATGGCTCATGTTTTGTCATAGGATGTCCTTATTTCTCCATCAGTTTTGAAAAGACAGCTTTGCAGAATATATTACTCTGTATTTTTTTTTCTTTTTAAAATTCATTTTAATGAGAAAAAATATAAAATAGCAATGAAACAATTTCAAAACAGGTTAGTAGGACAGTTACAATAATTAATATATTACATGCTACTGTCTTCATAGTAGTTATTCAAAGAAGATACAGACATGATATCTTGTCTGTACAATATTAGCACTAATTTTTATTCTCAATGAACTAAGAGAATGTAGCTGTATAGCTGTCCTAACTTTTGTGTGTACATATATTTTTCTCTTTTATTCACAGCAAAATGGTCCTTTATTTACACTTTTGTGAAGTAATACATGACACTAGGTTGCCTATCAACTGAGAGCTGACCTTAACCAGACAGGATGTTCATCTCAGGAGTCAGGTAGCTTGTTTGCTTTAGGCACTGGGCCAAGTCCCACCTATACACATTTGAATGATTTCCTAAGTTTGTGGCTCCTAACATCTCCCCCTTTTTCATTTTGATTTGTCAGAGATGAGTGTTCCAGTGCATTTAGAGAAGCTGTATTTGGAGAAGTCCTTAAAGGACCTTTTCATACTTGAAACCAGTCCAAAGATTGTAGGTATTTGAATTCAGCAAAATAACTCAATATAGTCCAATAATCCACAATAGTTGGGGGTTATCAGCAGAACTAGCAATTGTCAGAAGTTGTTGACTTGAGCCTTTTATAGCTCAGCATATTAATATGGCTTTACTTTTTCTACCTCATGGTTATACTTTAATACTGGGTGGTTAAGACGAACTTGAAACAAGACCTATATAATTAAAAATGTAACTTTTGTATAGTAAAGCTTATTTCTAGTAGAGATGTTTGTTTGTATTTACATTGTAGTTCATATAGGAATTTATTTCTGATGTTTATTTTCTAAGGAAATACACAGCTGATGTAAAAATGTTGATGTCTATTCTAAATGCACAATGCATGTTGAGATCATAATTTATTTTATTGATATTACTGTCCACTACACACTATATAATGTTGTTCTTATCTTATTTGTTTGTTTATTACATGGTCTCACTGCACTGCTCAAACTGCTAGTGATGATCCTGTCTCAGCCTCTCCAGTGCTGGGATTACAGGTGTCCATCACCACTTCTGGTTTTGGTGGCCGGCACAGAGCAGGGCTAGCATGGCATGTGGTACTGAGGATGGAAGCCAGGTCGTTGCGCTTATCAGGCAGGTTTACACAACTGGGCTATCTCCTGGGCCCTGAAAATTGTTTTAGTTTATAAATTGAAACACTTTGTTCAAATGTCCTCTGGCTTTAAATTTTGTGTTGTAATGTCTTTGCAGTTTGTGTCAGATGTAATCCAAATGAGTGGTTTATGTACTCTGACAATTTTAATATTCTGTCCTATGTTGAACGTCTGAAATTTTGACTATGATGTGTTGTGTGCAATTTATTCTCATCAAAATCATTTGAGCTCAGTATGCCTTGCTAACCTGTATGTTGTGTTCTTTGATCATACTTGGAAATTTTCCTGCTATGATTTTTGTGAACAGATTTTTATTGCATATGATATGTTCTCTAATATTTATCTAACTCTAAATAGACTTTGAGTAACCTACTTAGCTTCACCCAGTAGCTTCCAAATTAATTTTCCTTCCTCTAATGCTGTTTTTAAGGTATCATCACATATGTTCTTGTGATTGTGATCTTTTATAAAAATTTCACACTATCTCCTCATATTGGTCAATTCTTGTGTTTATATGTGCAACAGAATTCAATATGTTTGGTATTTTTATTTGATAGATTTTCTTAAAATTATTATTTTTTAAATTTATCATTCATTGTTTGAATAAATATTCTTATCTATTCACTTTTTTGACTCTCCTTCAACTACATTAGTCAATTTTGTTATTATTGCCATTATATGTTTGGCTATATAATCTTTGAGTTCTCCCAGTTTGCTTGTTTTCTCTTTGATGCAATTTCTGTAGTTCACTTATCTGGCTTTTTATTTCTTTCCATAAGTGCCCCTTAGATATGCTTTGGGAGAGTAAGAAGTCTTTGGAGGCATGTTGTTCCTTAGTTTTTCATGTTTCTACATATTTTTTATTGCTGAGGACTGAGACAAATATAATAATGGGACTTTGTGCTTTCTATGAAGATCTCTTTAGTTAGGTCGTCTTTTCTAGCATGTGATCTTGGCTTTATTTGTCAAAAGTAGTTGACTTTCACTTCATCCAATTCAGTTTAACTGGATTGTACCTAGTTTTTCCGTTAGAAGGAGAGAATTCCTGCTGGTAATAACAGCATCCATAAAGCTACCCATAGAACAATAATCAAAAATTAAAGTACTTTTAAAGTATTAGCCTTTTATCAATGCTCTTAAGATTATATTATACTACTGTTAATAGGTAGTATTAGATGTGCAGTGAAGGTGGAAGAAAATAGGAAGAGAAAATGAAAGAGCTAAATCAGCAAGAATAGATGGAGGTAAGATAAATGTACTTAGGTTAAAAACAAGAAATAATACCTTCTTGGCAGCATACTACAAGCTAGTAAAGGCTGGTGTTAAGGGATTTCAGAGAATATTTGCGGAGGCAGGAGGTGGGATACAGAGGGACAAAAATGTAATTAGAAATCAAGGGAACCTGTGAGGTTATGGTAATCTGTCAACATATTTATATTTAGTCTTGTTCAGACTCTTAGAATTCTTTGAAGAGTTATCCAGAATGGCCATAAATAGCATCTTTCATGTTGAAATAGTGGTCAATTCTTAACTTCTTTGGTATGGATACAGGCACCTGCTATGTATATGTTGCATGAAAAGTAGAAGAAAAGAAAGGAAACATAAAGCGATGGGGAAAATAAGAGACAAGAAAAGAAGAATAAAGAGGAAAGAAACTTAAAAAGAAAAAAGAAAACAAACACAAAATAAAAGGAAAAACTACATTATCTGATATCTCTCCCCCAAGCTTCTCCAGTCCATCTCTTTCAGTCACTAGATATGGTGGAATCTGCTAAACCTTTTCAAAATATGTTTTCTTCATTTAGATCTCACTTCTTGTGAATAATTTTCTTTTCCTACACAGCTACTCAGATAAAGCTATAATGATATTTACTATAAATACTTTTTTGAAAAGAAAGATACAGACTGATTTGAGGAAGTAACTCAGTTGTATACCACTTTTCTGCCCTGCACAAAAATAGCCTTGGGTACAGCCTCCTATGTTGAAAGAAAAATCATTATATGTTGTCTCCCATAAATGTTGTAGAGTAATGCAAATGATCTGCATTACTCTGCAACTGCGATCTATTTATTTCCTTTGGCCTTATAAAAACACAAAAAGATGAGTGTAATGTTACAATAATAACCATGTTAATTGAGGTAACTACTCTAAGGAAATAGAATCTTAAAATTCTATTTTAAGAAATAGAATTGTAAAAGCTATATAGATCAAAGAGTAAGAATTGTGATAAGTCTTTTAACTTGTTAGTCCACACAAGACAGATAAATCAGAGAGTAATGCTAACTTTGTAAATGTTTAAGGCCACTTGACAAAATAAGGAATCCAATTCATGGTACATATACATTCACCAAAGAGGAGCAAGTAAGTATTGAAAGAAATCTTTGGTGCATGAAAGATGTGCCAAATAAAATTCCCTAGGAGCAAGGTTTCCTTAAAAATAATCCAGACTCCACCACAGTGGGCTTACAAGGAAGAAGTCACAGGACCTGCTGCAAGCAGTGCCAGATGGTCCACCTCACCTCAGTGGGCCTACCTGAAGGAGCTGAAGAACCAGTGTCTCTTGTGTCCCAAGGGACGACCTCCATCTAAGTAGAACTACAAGGAGCCATGGGAATGGAAACATGATGGGCACATTGCTCCACTTGGACAGAGCTCAGCTGGAAGGAGCCAACCACGGAAATGAGATACAAGCCAGGTCTAGCCAGTCCAGTGAAAGTTCAATAGATCTATACACATTGAGCTGAGGCTACTTCTGGGCCCAGCAGAGCCCAGACCAATGCCCAGACCTATAGGAGAATCGATGCAGCACAGAGGTGGCAGCAGGTAACTTGGGTGAACTAGTCTGCTTGGAAGATACCAGGTGAATGAAGGAGAGGAGACCAGAAAGAACTCAAGAGAACTAACTTAAATACAAATTCCCAATTTAAAATCCGCTTTATTATACACTTATAATGTTTGATCCTATGGTCTAAAATGCAAATCTATTAGTTACAAAAGTTTGTCAATTTATAGATTTCACTAGCTGAAATCTAGTATTGTTAGTATTGTTAATTGTGCTGCAGTAAATAAGAAACCATATCTGCTTTAAGCACATGTTCTCCCTTGGGCAAGAATATTGGGAGGTATTTGGGTAATATCATCACCAAAGCTCTACACTAAAGGATAGAGGACAGTGCCAAATATAAACCAATATCTTACTCTCAACCAACAGAGGGCAAATTCTTGGGACATACACAAAACAAGAATCTCTGACACAGGAGAGATACCCAAAAAACAGACTCTTTACAAAGAGGTTCTGACTTCAGGGACACAGCAACTTATAAAGCTTTCACTAAAAGGTATCAATGTAATCAAACCAAAGAGTTCTCTCTGAAATAGAACATGAAAAAAATAAAGAGCAAAAGATATGTCAAGCCCTGAACCCACAAAGAACAAACAAAGCAGACATCAGCATAGACGAAATTGGAAGTCACACCTCTAAAATGTTTTGAATAATAAGAACTGAAGCAAACTGCAGAAGAGTATATAGGAAATCATATCAGATATAACTTGACATGTATAAAAAGAAATGATAACTATAATGAGAGAATTAATAATTGTTTCTAAAGAAGACACTGATAAAAATAGATAGAAAAATGATGGAAACCATGAACGAACAACATATGGAAGAAAAAGAATGCATGAAACAGATTGAGAGATATACAAGAAATTAAAAACTCCATAAAATAAAAGTAAAGGTAGACTTTCAGACCTTGAAGACAGCATTGCAGGTAGTGAAAACATAAGGGAAGATCTCTTTAAAACAACTACGATCTAGGAAATAATTCAACAGCTGCAAGATGGCAAAAAAGTGAAGAACAAAAGAATAACAGACATCAGTGAGAACGAAGGAAGCAACACAAATAAAAAAATGAATATGGGTAGAAGTAATAACAGAAAGCTCCCCAAATATGGTGAAACAATCTCACATTCAGGTAACCAAGGAATATAGAACTCCAAATAATAATAACTCAGTTAAAACTACACGCACAAGTACAGTTGTCCACATCCCAGAAATTCAGCACAGGAAAAACATATTAAAAGCCACTAGACAAAAGAAACATATCCTATGTAAAGGAAAACCTATCTGAATAAAAATAAATTTCTCCACACAATCAGGTCAAGAAGAGCATGGAGTAAATTATTTCAAGTCCTACAAGAAAACAAATCCCACCACAGACTGATAAACCCAGGAAACTCTCTTTCAACTTTAATGGACAATGGAAATACTTCCATGAAAAGGAACGAACAAAGAAATTCTCGATGACCAATCCAACCCTACTCAGAGTACTAAAATATATTGTACAAAAGGCTGTATATATTCAAAATTCCAAGAATGACAACAGAAAGAACCCACCTTTATTGGCCAAGATTGTATTTGCTATTCTAGGACGTTTGTGGTACCAAATAAATTTTAGGAATGATTTTTCAAGGTCTGGGAGGTATGCTGGTGGCAGTTGGATAGGGATCACATTAAATCTGTACAGCAATTTTGGGCGTATGGCCATCTTCACGATGTTGGTTCTTCCTATCCAGGAGCAGGGAATATCTTTCAATTTTCTGAAATCATCTATAATCTCTATTCTTAGGGTGCTATAATTTTCTATGAAAAGATCTTCCTTGCTTAAGTGAATCCCAAGGTATATCATTTTCCGCGGTGCTATTGTAAAAGGTATTGTTTCTATTGTTTCCCTTTCAGTGTGCTTGTTATTTGTGTAAAGGAATGATATTGACTTTTGAGTATTGACATTGTATCCTGCTATGCTACTGAAATTCCATATCAGTTCTCATAGTTTCTTGGTAGAATTTTTGGGGTCTTCCAAGTAAAGTATCATGTCATCTGCAAATAGTGATGATTTAACATCTTCTTTACCTATTCCTGTTTTTTATTTCTCTCTCTTGTCTAATGGCTCTAGCTAATGATTCCAGAACTATATTGAACAGGAGACGTGATAGAGAACATCCTTTTCTTGTACCTGATTTAAAAGTAAAAGATTTCAGTTATTCCCCATTTAGGATTATATTAGCTTTTGGGTTGTCATAGATGGCTTTTATCAAGCTAAGGTAGAATCAATCTATTTCAATTTGCCCTAGGATCTTAAATATGATTGAGTGCTGGACTTTGTCAGGAGGCATCAAAATTCCTGACTTGAAATTACACTACAAAGCCACTGTGATAAAAATCAACATGGTATTGGCAACAAAATAGATCTGAGGATCAACGGAATAGATTAGAAAATGCAGAAGCATATACGAACATACTCAGCCATCTGATCTTCAACAAAGGGGCCAAACATACTCACTGGAAGAAAGATAGCCTCTTTAACAAATGGTATTGGCAAACCTGGATTTCTACGTGCCAAAACTAAAACTTGACCCAGCTCTATCACCATGCACAAAGCTAAAGTCAAAAGGGATTAAAGATCTAAACAGAAAAACTCAATCTCCTAGAAGAGAAAGTAGGAGGAACTCTTGAAGACATAAGGGTAGGTAAAGAGTTCATGAACAAAGATATTTGCATGGGAAACACTTGAAAGAATCAACAACTGGGATCAACTCTGATTGAGGAGTTTCTGCACATTAAAATAAATTGTCAACAGAGTGAAAAAACAACCTAAAATTTTTGAAAAAAATCCGAACTAATAAGCAGTCAAACAAAGGTCTGCTATCTAGAATATATAAAGAACTAAGATATAACAGGGCCCTCAGATTTAAAGACCCAGTTCAGAAATGGGCATGTGAGATGAATACACACTTCGCAGAGGACAAAATTAAAGAAGCGAATAAATATATGAAAAAATGCTCCACATCGCTAGCCATTCGTGAAATGCAAATAAAAATAACACTGAGATATCATCTCACTCCAGAAAGAATGGCTATCATAAGGAAATCAACCAACAACAGATGTTGGAGAGGTTGTGGAGAAAAGGGAACACTTCTCCACTGCTGGTGGGAATGTAGACTGGTACAGCCATTGTGGGGATCAGTGTAGAGACTCCTCAAAAGAGTAGGACTGGAAATCCCATTCAAGCCAGCTATCCCCCTACTAGGAATTTTCCCAGAGGAACTGAAAACATTATATTGTAGCAATACACGTGTAGCTATGTTTATAGCAGTACAATTTGTGATAGCAAAATCTTGAAAAAAAAAAGACGTCTGTCACATGTGGAATAGTTGAAAAAGATGTGGTATTTCTATATAATGCAGTATTACTCAGCTATTAAGAATTATAAACTTGAAGCATTTATATTGAAGTGGATGCCACTTGAACATATACTCGTAAGTGAAATCAATCAGATACAAATATGCAAATATCATATAGTCTCCCTAGTATAAGAAGTGAAAAGAAGAAATACAAATAGAAATGTACAGCAACTAAAAACAATTGAGTCAAATAGGGCAAACTTAACAGAATATGCTGCAGGATACTAATCAGCTTTTCTTCTGGGTGGTGAACAACACAAGTTCATAGATCAAAATTGGAGCAATCGAAGAGCCACAAGGTGCCAACATTTTTGCCCTAGCCTTACAAGATTAGCAAAGATTAAGGACATAGGAGAACCTGTACTGTAACATCATGAAACTCAGTTTTGCCCCAAATTTTCTGAACAAGGAGAATATGGAGCCACAGAGCAAGGAGATAAATGTTCTATAGTGTACCTGGGGAGAGTCACATGGAGAGAAACTTTCTCTCAGGCTCTCACAGAGAGCAAAATGGTCAAGCATTGGCCATGCCTCATCCTCATGGATGACACAGACAAAGGATCTACAGAATAAGGTACAGGATTACAAGATAAACCCTGAGGGGACTTCACTGACTTCATCAGAAACAAAAACTGCATCTTTTGCTATATAGGTCTTGCTCTATCTAGGTCTTAACCATCCAGCAGAAAAATATAAAAGTGCGGTATACAATGCAGGGCCATAATAATAAGTTGAGCTCTAAATGGCTACAGTCAACAACTTCTTCAGATTATTCACTATTGTTGTGGAATGCTGGACTGTGTTGGATTATGTCGCCAAGTTCAGGCACCTAAACAGGTTTAATGACAATGGAGTTCTCATCTTTGACAGGTCTAGACAGAAAAGGGGTATGCAAAGGAAGAATCATGATGTATGTGTATAAACAGTACAGTTAGGATAAGTATGCCGTGCTTCTGCATAATTCTATGAGAAGCAAGATTTGCACTAATAGTGGTTTGACAAGATATTATGTAGGTTTCTAGTACTATGGACAAACACTAGGAAAATAGCAAGGTAGAATGTATTAATTATTGAATCTGTGATATAGTTCAGGTATAAAAAAGATATGTAAATAGCTACACTCTCTTAATAAGAGACATCTGCTATAATAATGTCTGTAAGTATAGTATCGTGTATGCACCTTGTATGACACCAACGCACTGTGAAAACAGTTTACAATGTATTATTTTATTGAATCTGTCCTGTTAATTTGTCTTGAAACTCTGTCATTGATATTTCTACTTCAATAAAAAAGAAAGAACCTACCTGACAGCAAAGTATAGAATAACAGAAAAAAGTAGATAGCCAGGAGCAGGAAAATAACATGATAAACATAAGTCAGTACATATGAATAATAACTACCAATGTAAATGGACTCAATTTTCCAATTAAGAAAAATAAATTGGCAAAGTGGATTAAAAAAAAATCCAACAATGTTCCATATACAAGAAAAATAATTGTCTCATAAAGAAATACATACGCTGAAAGGCAAAAGATGGAAAACAATACTACATGTTCCAGGACCTCAGAAAAAAGCATGAGTAGCTATTCTCTTTGCAAATAATCTGAACATCAAAACAAGAATGATCAAACCAGGTAAAGGTCACTGTATTCTACTTAGGGGAAAAATTCAAGAGGAAGGGTTAAGAGTCATAAATATGTGTGCACCAAATATGGGAGCACCAAACTATAAAAGGAAAACTTCAAAGGACATGAAAAATCTAATAACAAAATCCACAATGTTAACATGGTACATTCAAATCCCTTTGTCTATAAAAGATAGAACAAGCAGAAAAAAATTAGCAAAGAAATAGCAGAAATTAACTAAACCTGGGGCCAGGGAGATAGTTCAGCTGTCTAAGCACCTGCCTGGCAAGTTCAAGAACCTGGATGCCAGCCCCACTCTGAACTGGTCACCATAATCATGTGTGGTGGCACATGCCTATAATCCCACCTCTGAGGATGGTGAGAAAGGATGATCAGTACAAGTCTGAGATGCATAGTGAGACACTGCGCCAAATAAATAAATGCAAAATTTTTAAAAAGAAATGAACTAAATCTTTAAACAAATGGACTTAGCGGATTTATATAGTGTTCCACCCAACAACATCTGAATACACATTCTTTTCAACTGCATCTAAATTAGAACACATAATAGTCCATAGATCATGCGTATTTGTGCATATGCAACAAAACAGAAATTTTCCCATGGATATCATCTGACCAGAGAAACACTCAACCAAAATAGAAAATTGCAGGCCAGTCTCCCTCATGAACATTAATGCAAAAATGTTCAACAAAATCCTAGCAAACAGAACAGTGTGATCCAACTTGAAATTAGTAAAAAGAAAAAGAAACCACACGAAACTTATAGACATATGAAAATTAAATAACACCTGCCTCAGCCACCCATTGGTTATGGATGAAAATAAACAGGAAATTAAACAAAATTTAAAATGCAATGAAAATTCAAAAACAACATGCCAGAATTTGTGGAATGCAATGAAAGTAGTTCTCAGAGGAAAATTTTTAGCAGAAGTCTCACATATTAGGAAAAAAGAGCAAGAAGAAAAACTACCCTAATGCTACACCTCAGGCTTCTAGAAAAAGAAGAACAAATGAATCCCAAAACCCAAAAACAAGAGGACATTATAAAGGTTAGAGCAGACATTAATGCAATTGAGATGAAGAAAATAATACAAAGAATTAACAAATCAAAAAGCTGTTTCTTTAAAAGATTAAATAATATTGATAAACCCCTAGCCAACCTCACTAAAAAGAGAAAAGAAAAAACTCAAATTCAAGCAACAAGAATTGAAAAGGGTGAAATTACTAGGGGCCCTGTATAAATTCAGACCATCTATAGCTGCTTTGAAAATCTTTGCTCTCACAGAATTGAAGACAAATAAGACAAGGTCAGATTCCTAGATAGGTACAAATTACTAATACTGAATCAAGAAGATATAAACACTCTGAATAACCCAGTATCAGCCAATGAAATTGAAAATGTAATAATTTTTAAAGGGGGGGGCTGGGGAGATAGCTAAGTAGAATAAGCGCTTTCCTGGCAAGCACAAGGACCTTATTTCAATCCCTGGTTCCGGAAAAACAAACAAACAAATTTACAACCCAGGAAAAACCTATGTCTTGATGGATTCACAGTGAATTCTACAGGAAATTTAAGGAACATATAATCCCAATAAAACTCAAACTCTTGAATCAAATTGGAAAGGAATGGTGGGTCAAATGGGTCAGCATATTAAAGCACCTGCAAGCAGGCTAAGGGGCTGGGGGTTTAAACTCCAGGGCAGCTCTGTCAGCCCCGCTCCTGGAGTGCACTGAGACAGCAATTCACACTGGGTATGGTGAAGCGTCCCTGTAATCTCAGCTCTTGGGAGGCTGTTAACAGGCGGATCACTATGAGTCCGATCTAGTAGTGAGAACTTGAACACCATGTAGACCCTCCCATAAAATACAAAAAAAAAAAAAAAAAAATTAAAAAGAAATTGAAAAGTAAGCAGTCCTCCCAAATAATTTCCTACATAAAAACCATAGCACTGATACAAAAAACAGAGAAACACTCAACCAAAAAAGAGATTGCAGGCCAATCTATTTCATGAACATTAATGTAAAAATCCTCAATAAAATCCTAGCAAACAGAATACAGAAAACCATGAAGAACATTACATACAATCACCCGGTAGGATTCATCCCAGGGACACAAGTAAGGTTCAACATATGCAAATCTATAAATGCAATTCACTATCAATAGAGGTAAAATAAAATTCCACAGGATCATCTCAATCGATGGAGATATGGCTTTTGACAAAGTCCAACACTCCTTCATGTTCAAAGTACTACAGAAAATTGGAACAGATGGCTTCTAATTCAATCTGATAAAAGCCATCTATGACAACCCAATGGCTAACATAATTTTATTTCATTTTATTTATTATTTATTTATTTATTTATTTATTTATTTTTTTTTTTGTCTTTTTGAGACAGGGTCTCACTATGCCGTTCAGGCTGGCCTTAAGCTCACTTTGTAGCTCAGGCTGGTCTCGAACTCACAACAATCCTGCTGCCTCAGCCTCCCGAGTGCTGGGATTACAGGCCTGTGCCACCACGCCCGGCTGGCTAACATAATTTTAAATGGGGAGAAACTGAAATCTTTTCTTCTCAGATCTGAGAACTATACCCTCAGACAAGCGCTTATTCTACTTAGCTATCTCCCCAGCGCCCCCTTTTACAAGACAAGTATACCCTCTATCACCCCTCCTATTCAGTATAGTTCTGGAAACATTAGCTACAACCATAAGAAAAGAGGGAGTAATAAAAGGAATAAGAATGGTTAAAAAAGAAGTTAAACTATTATTACTTGCAGATGACATGATACTCTAATTGGAAGACACGAAAAACTCCAACAAGAAGCTACTAGTATTGATACACAAATTCAGTAGCATAGATTACAAAGTAAATACTCAAAACTCGATGGCATTCCCCTACACAGCTAACAAACACACACACAGAGAAAAAGAGACGCAGTACCCACCGCAATAGCACAAGAAAACGTGAAAAAACCTAGGAATTAATTTAACTTAGGAAGTAAAAGTTCTATACATTTTTTCATATATTTGTTCGTTTCTTTGATTTCGTCTCTGAGAAGTGTGCATTCATCTCAGATTCCCATTTCTGAATTGGGTCTTTAAATTTGAGGGCCCTGTTATATCGTAGTTCTTTATATATTCTAGACAGTAGTCCTCTGTCTGATTGCTTAATAGTTAGGATTTTTTCAAAGTTTGTGGGTTGTCTTTTCACTCTGTTGAGAATTTCTTTTGACATGCAGAAGCTCTTTAAGAAGAGTTGATCCCATTTGTTGATTCTTTCAAGAGCTTCCCGTGCAAATATATGTTTGTTTATGAACTCTTTACCTACCCCTGTGTCTTCAAGAGTTCCTCCTACTTTCTCTTCCAGGAGATTGAGTGTTTCTGTTTTAACGTTTAGATCTTTAATCCATTTTGACTTTAACTTAGTGCATGCTGATAGAGCTGGGTCAATTTTTAATTTTTTGCATGTAGAAAGCCATGTTTTCCAGCACCATTTGTTAAAGAGGCTATCTTTCTTCCAGTGAGCTTGTATAGCCCCTTTGTCAAAGATAAGATGGCTGAGTGTTTTCGTAGATGCCTCTGCATCTTCTAATCTATTCCACTGACCCTCAGGTCTATTTTGTTGCCAATACCATGTTGATTTTATCACAGTGGCTTTGTAAGTGTGCCTGGGGAGAGTCACATGAAGAGAAAACTTTCTCTCAAGCTCTCACAGAGAGCAATCTGGTCAAGCATTATCCATGACTCATCCACATGGATGACACAGAAAAAGGAACTACAGAATAATGTACAGGACTACAAGATAAACCCTGAGAGGACTTCAATGACCAAATAGGAAATATAAAGTTCTTGTGTTGGTATATAAGTCTTGATCTACCTAGGTCTTAACCACCCAGCAGAAAAGTATAAAAATGAAGTATACATCGTGAGCCCATAATATTAAGCTGAGCTGTAAATGACTATGGTCGACAATTTCTTTGAATAATTCCCTATGGTTGCAGAATGCTGGACTGTGTTGGATTGTGGTGTAGAGTTCAATCACCTAAGGTAGTTGAATGTCAATGGAGTGCCCACTTTTGACAGGTGTAGACAAAGGAAGAGTTGTAGAAAGAAAAAATCATGATGTGTGTGTATAGACAGTACAGTTGGGATAGATAACGCTGTGCATCTACATAATTCTATAAGAGGCAAGATCTGCACTAATGGTGGTTGGACAGGATATTATGTCGGCTTTTAGTACTATGGTCATCCACTAGGTAAGTAATTATTGAATGTTTGATATAATTTAGGTATAAAAAATAAGATAAGTAAGCAACTACACTCTTAATTCACTGATAAGAGATATCTGCTAAAATAATATCTGTAAATATAATATCATGTATGCACCTTGTACAATACCAAAACATTATGAAAACAGTTTGCAATGTATTAATTCATCGAATGTGTATGGTTAAGGTGTCTTGAAACTGTCTGATTGACATTTGTA
>PVKA01027862.1:0-12328 GCA_004027165.1 Ctenomys sociabilis | reverse complement strand
CTATACAATGAAAATTACACTGCTATGAAAAAAGAGATTGAAGAGGATTTGAGAAATTCGAAAGATGGGCCAGGGAGATTGCTCAGTAGAATATGCACTTGCCTGGCAGCATAAAGTCCTGAGTTCAATCCCCAGTACCAGAAAAAAATAAAAATAAAAAGAAAGAAAGAGAAGAAAAAGCAAAGAAAGTGCCTACCAAATAGCTCAGCAGATTAAAGCATCTGGGAATTTTCCCAGAAGAAATGAAAACATTATATCATAGTGATATATGTGTACCTATGTTAATAGCAGCACAATTTGTGATAGAAAAATCTTGGAAACAACCAAGATGTCCGTCACATGAGGAATAGTTGAAAAAGATGTAGTATTTCTATACAACGGAGTATTATTCAGCTATAAAGAATGATAAACTTGAAACATTTATATTGAAGTGTATGCCACTTGAACATACACTCATAAGTGAAATAAACCAGATACACATGTGAAAATATCATATAGTCTCCATAGTATAAATGCAAGAAGAAATACATATATAAATGTACAACAACAACTGAAGACAATTGAGTCAGACAGTTATGGCAAACTTAATGGCATAGGCTGCTGGATACTAATCAGCTTTTCTTCTGGATAGTTAACAACATAAGTTCATAGATCAAAATTGGAGACATACAAGAGCTACAAGGCCAGCCAATATTTTGGCCCTAGCCTTTCAAGGTCAGCAAAGACTCAGGACATAAGAAAACCTATACTGTAACATCATGAAACTCAGTTATGCCCCAAATTTTCTGATCAAGGAGATTATGGAGCCACAGAGGAAAGAGATTGATGATGTATAGTGTGCTTGGAGAGAGTCACATGGAGAGAAAACTTTCTCTCAGCCTCTCATAGAGAACAAACTGGTCAAGCATTGGCCGAGACCCATCCACATGGATGACACAGACAAAGGATCTACAGAATAAGGTACAGGATTACAAGATAAGCCCTGAGGGGACTTCACTGACCTCATCAGAAACAAAAGCTACACCTTTTGGTATATAGATCTTGTTCTATCTAGGTCTTTGCCATCCAGCAGAAAAGTATAAAAATGAGGTGTAAAATGCAAGGCCATAATAATAAGTTGAGCTGTAAATGGCTATAGTCAACAACTTCTTCAGATAACTCACTATTAATGTGGAATGCTGGACTGTGTTGGATTGTGTCACCAAGTTCAGGTACCTAAATTAGTTTAATGACAATGGAGTGCTCATCTTTGACAGGTCTAGACAATAAAAAAAGAGGGATACAAAAGAAGAGTCATGATGTGTGTGTATAAACAGTAAAGTTGGGATAAATATGCCATGCTTCTGCATGATTCTATGAGAAGCAAGATTTGCACTAATAGCATTTGGACAAGATATTATGTCGACTCCTAGTACTATGGACAACCACTAGGAAGATAACAAGGTAGAAAGTATTAATTATTGAATATGTGATATAATTCAATTATAAAAAATTAAGATAAGTAAACAGGAACACTCTCTTAATTCACTGATAGGAGACATCTGCTATAATCATATCTGTAAGTATAATATCATATATGCACCTTGTACGATACCAAAACATTATGAAAACTGTTTGCAGTGTATTAATTTATCAAATCTGTCCTGTTAATTTGTTTTGAAACTGTCTCATTGGTATATGTATTTAAATAAATAAATAAAGCATCTGCAAGCAGGTGTAGGGACCAGGGATTTGATCACAAAGCCTGCCAGGCTGATCCATCCTAAAGGTGCACTGAAATGATGACAGAGACTGGAAGTGTTGGAGCATGTGTGTAATCTCAGCACTTGGGTGGCTGTAAACAGGAGAATCACTATAAGTCTGATGTAGTAGTGAGACCCTGAAGAACCTATTGACCCTTCCCTAAAGTACAGAAGAAAAATAAATGGATATGTATTCCTTGTTCCTGGATAGGAAGACACAACAGAATTAATGCACTCCCTGTCAGAAAACAACTAACACACCTCACAGATCTAGAGAAAACATTCCTAAATTTTATTTGGAACCTGAAAAGATCTGGAATAGCAAAGGCAATTCTAAGTGACAAAGATAAGGCAGGAGTCATTGCAATGCTAGATGTGAAATTATACTACAAAGCTATTGTGATATTTCATAGGTTATTTCTGATCTGAGTTCTTCTATAACTTTCTGCCGTTGTTTCTTTAATTCAGATGCTATCAATTCAGACATTTCAGCTGTGTGATTCCCAATTTGTTCTGTGCTATTGTTGTCTACATTTGTTCTGTGTGGGCTTGGGGCCTGTGATTGTATTTTTCTGGTCTTTCCCATTATGTTTAGCACTGCCCTCTGACCTTTGGCGTAGAGCTTTGGTGCAACACTTACCAGGCCTCGGCTTGGGCTGTGTTTGGAGGGGTCCCGAGAGCATGGAGAAAGGTCTGATAAAGCAGGCCTGGGCTTGATCCAAGGAGGTCCAGTGGGTGCAGGGGAGCATGGAGTCTCTCCCACACACTCACAGGGTTTGGGCTTGGGACTACTGTGACAAAATCAGCTCAAAAAAAAAAAATAGAACAGCATCAGTGGAACAGATGGCAAGATGCAGATACAACTACAAACACACTCAGCCATCTTATCTGTGGCATGTTCACTGGAAGAATGATATCCCCTATGAAAACTGGATCTCCAAATGTCAAAAACTGAAACTATACCTGAATCTATCACCACGCACTGAATGAAAGTCAAAATGGATTAAAGATCTAAACATTAAAACAGAAACACTAAATCAACCCAAAGACAAAGTAGGTGAAAATCTTAAAGTTATAAGTGTAGGCAAACATTTCATTAATAAAAGTCAAACTACACAGGAAACATTTCAATGAATCAACAAGTGGGAACTCCTCTTATTGAGAAATTTCTGCTCATCAAAAGAATTCACCACCAGGGAGAAACAACAACCCACATGTTTGGAAAAAAATCTTAACCAATAATCACTTTGACAAAGGTCTTATACCTAGAATATATAAAGAACTAATAAAAAGGCCACCAGAACTTAAAGACCCTATCCAAAAGTAGGCATCTGTGATGAATGCACACTTCTCAGAGAACAAATACAAGAGCCAAATAAATATATGAAAAAATGCTCCACATCACTGGTCATTTGAGAAACACACATTAAAGTAACATTGAGATAGCATCTCACCCCAGAAAATATTGCTAACATAAAGAAAACAACAAATAACAAATGTTGGAAATGATGATGGGAATGCAGCCTGGTACAACCACTGTTGAAATCAGTGTGAAAACTTCTCAGAAACACTAGAACTAGAAATACCACTGAACCTAGTTATTCCACTTCTGGGTATTTTCCCAAAGTAACTGAAAACAGTATACGATCATGATGTGTGTGTACCCTTGTATCACAGAAGCAACCAACATGCTCATCACCTGAGGAAAGGATGAAAAAGATGTGGTACTTTTATACAATTGAATATTTCTCAGCTATAGAGAAAGACAAACTTGAAACCTTCGTAAATTGTTTGGCGCAACTAGAGTCTATACTCATAAGTGAAATAAGTCACATTCTCATGAGTAAATATCATAGTCTCCCTACTGTAAGAACCCAAAAGAAGAAATAAAACCTGAAAGGTATAACAGATACAGTAAAAGAGAAAGCACTTGAACTTAAATATTAAACAATGAAAAGGAGAGAAAGGAGAAAAGATAGAAAGAAAAGGTAGGGGACAAAACATGCAAGTGTATACACAGGATGGCTGAGGTGATTGTACTAGGAATTTCCATCAGTTTTTTGAAACTAGCAGTTAATGTTTAGAGTTTGCAGCTTCAATAACTATGTATGCTGATTTCTGTGAAATAAGCTACTATATTAAGGACAGTAATGTGTAATATAAAATCTGTGCTTGAACACCTGTTATCTTTGTCATATCAATTACTATCTAACATAATTTTAAAAGGTAATAAAAGAAGAAAAGCGAGATGAAAACAAAAATTTAAGGTTTCTTGAAAGCAAGCAGTAACATTCAGTCATATGTCTAATCTCACATAGCTATGTCTATTATTTGAGCAACAGGTTTGACTATTAAAAAAGATAATGTATCAATCACTTTGAGTCAGATATTCTTGGTTTGAAATTCTGCAACACATGTATTGTATGTTGCCCTATTTATGTCTTTGTTTCTGATTTTTTGTACTTGCTTTTGTTTTTACTCTTCAAAATAAAATTATTTTTAAAACACAAGAAAAAATTAAGATCTCTTGAAAGCACACATTAATAGTCAATTATTTTTCCAGTCTTGCATAGCAATATCTGTTAATCTGAGCAACAGATTTGGTGATAAATATAGATAATATCTGGCTGGCCAGATAGCTCAATGGACTAAAGCACCTGATTAGGTAGAGTGCAATGGCCTGGGTTTGATCCTTGCTGTGCTGTGCTGGCCCAGCCCCTGGGGTGCTCTGAGACAGCAACTGAAACTGGGCATGGTGGCATGGGCCTGTAATCCCATCACTGGGGGAGGAAAACAAGAGGATCACTATAAGTCTGAGCTGCGTAGTGAGGCCTTGTGCCAAATACATAAAATGAAAAAGAAAAACATCCAAAATCTATTTGAAATCACTCTTAATTCTATTCCTTCCACTACATAGCAATTGTTATATATTTTTAATTGTTATATATTTAAATACAAACATAACTACACACATTCTTTTGAATCATACATTTTATGGCCTGGTTTTCATTAATATTCTATCAGCCCATCTCAGTGCCCATAAATACACAACTGATATTATCCTTGAACACTAAATAGCAGTACTAAGAAATGGAATTGTTTCCAGAAAGTGGTGAACAGAATAGTTAACTGCCTTGACACCTGTAGAAGAAAAGAGAAAAAGCTTAGAAACCTAACTATTCAGGATTTGGTAACATAGCAATTCTCAGGCTGCGGAAATGGCTCAGTGGGATTAGTACGTGCCTGGCAAGAGTGAGGGTCTGAGTTCAATCCCCAGGTCTGCCACAAAAAAAAAAAAAAAAAAAAGATAGAAACTCTCTCATCAGGATTCTGGAAAAATACAGAGATTCAGACCTATTTAGTGTTTATAGCCATGGCGATTGAGGTCATACTTTTTTTTGGTATACATTTTTGTTGAGCACAGAAAAGAAATATGAAGCATTGTTTGAGATGAGTACTGATAGGTGACCTTAAAATAAAAGGTCAATCTCAGTAGATAGTAATTTTTATTTTATTTATAACATATATCTGTGTAAATTCCTCCTGTAATGAGCATTACATATTTACCCTACTTTTGCTCCCTACCTTTTACAAGGTCTTTTTTCATTCTAATTTAACATGTCAGATTTCCATCACTCATTTTATTTAGAAACATTCTTACTCTGTCTCTCTGAATGATTATTATAAAATAAATTAACATTTTTAGAGGCTGGTGAGATAGCTCAGTGACCTAAAGCATCTGCTTAAGCAATCTTAGGCACGCGCAAGACCATGGCTTGATTCCAGGCACCACATAGCACACCAACCCTACACACAGGGCAGGCTTGGCTGGTGGTAGTGGTACACACCCAAAATCCCAGGGAATTAGGCTGTAAACAGGAGGATCAGCATGAGTCCAAGCTGCATAGTGAGACACTATAACAAGCAAACGCATAAAATAATTAACATTTTTAAATGTTTGCATCTGAAAGTATCCTATGTTTTACTAAAATTACATATAGCCTTTCAGTATTTATGGATAAGTGATTAATCCATAAATACTGAGTGTGCCTAAGGAGAGTCACATGGAGAGAAAACATTCTCTCAGGCTTTCACACAGAGCAAATTGGTCAAGCAATTTGACTCATGCACATGGTTGACACTGACAAAGGATCTGCAGACTACAGTACAGGGAAATCAGTATAAATCCTGAGGGGATTTGACTGACCTTATCAGATACAAAGTTACATTTCTTTTTACATAGGTCTTGCTTTATCTTGGTCTTAACCATCCAACAGAAAAATATAAAAATAAAGTATAAAAAGTAAAGCCATGTTAATATGCTGAGCTGTAAAAGCCTCAACTCAACAACTCAACATTGTCAGTCTTACAGATAACCCACTACTGTTATGAACTACTGGACTATATTGGATTATTTTGCTGAATTCACACACCTACAATACTTAAATGACAAAAGAATACCCATCTCTGTCAAAATTAAACAAAACAAAGAGATACAAATAAAGACCATTTTATATCTGTATATACATAATAGGATAGATATACAGGTACTTTCTCTTAATTCAATGAGAAGAAAGATTTGTACTAATAGTATTTGTGGCCAGGATATCACATCTACATCTTATACTATGAATAACCACTATGAAGACAACAATATGAGCTGTATTATTTATTGAAACTGTCCTACTAGTCGATTTTAAACTGTCTCATTACTATTTGTTTCTCAGCAAAATTTAAAAAAAATACAATAAAATAAACCTGAAATCATTAAAAGTTTTGAAAAGGAAGAAAAATTTTGGAAAGCTAGTGTGAAATTACTTCCAGAATTGATATACATTCATAATATTTTATTTACTCTTTTGGCTACTCACATTACAGAGACAAGTCAATGCTTGCACTTGTGAGACTGATTAATTTACTTAGGAGTATGGACTTGAGTTGCATCCATTTACCTATATTGGTCTGCAATTTATCATTTTTTATGGCTGAATAATACTTCGTTGTTACTGTTATACTCTCTCAAGTAAATGTTTGTTTTCAAAAAAAAAAAAGAAAAGAGGTTATAAATGAAAAGAAAATACAAGAAAAAAATAAAAACTTTCTAAGCATGTGGTAGCAGCCTGTAATTCTAAGGGTCAGGGATACAGCTCAGTGGTATAAGTGCCTCCCTAGCAAGAAAAGGTCCTCAGTTTTGTCACTGATACCACACCCTGTGAGGATGAGGCCATACAATCAAAGGCTGAATTCCAGCCTGGGCAATTTATTAAGGCCCATTTCAAAAGAAAAACTTGGGAAGTGGGATACCATTCAGTGTGAAAAGTCCTCGGCAAAACCTCCAGTATTGCAAAGAACCAATCCGGTATAATAGAATTTATTTTACATATTCATTGTGACAAATAGTAAATGGAATAGTTTATGAAGTGAAATCTGAAAAGTACATTTATCTGCCCTTACCTGCAAAGGATAACCTTCCTACATCCCCAGTGGATGCCTCAATCTACAGATAGTACTTAAACCTATATGTGCCACAGAATTTTTCCTATTACTGTAGATACTAGCAATTTTAGCATATATCGTTTCCCTAAATTGAGTAGTGTTACCATTTCACTTAAAGGAAGCATGTTATGGCTTCTCTTTGTTATAGCCAAACCATGAATATCAATAGCTTTTCAATTTAGGGGCACTATTACATAAAATGGAGTTTACTTGAACATAAGTGCTGCAATTTCCTCACCTCCTATCTGATAACTACGACTGCTACTGAGTGACTAACAGGTCTGGTATACAGTGTACAAACAATGGATGATTCATACCCTGAACTGAAAGTAATACTATGGTAAAAGAGTTTATACCACTGCTGAAAATAGAACCTAATTTAAAGCTTATGATTGTTTATTTTTGCAATTTTCCATTTAGTATTCCTGGACCACATTTCACCACAAATAATTGAAGCCACATAAAGAAAAATCCATTAATAAAGAAAGACTAGCATTGTTGGAACCAACCCTACTAATAATTAATGGGTAACATTTAAGAGTAAATCACTTTTATGCCTATGTAAACATGGAAATACAGAAAGATTTTTGTTTTCTAATGAGATTACACCATACAGGTTTTCTACAGTTTGCTTTTTTCGATCAATATACATAGTATGTTTCCAAATTAAACACCAATTTTAGTAGCAATCATATTTTTGTAAAAAAAGAGAACTCTTAATTTTTACTTTTTTCAGTTTTAAGTTAGCCCTGTCTGCACAACTTCAACAATATTGCTTAACACCACCCACTTTGTGGCACACATTATAATTATTGGCTAACATCTTAAAAGAATGATTCTCAAATTTCCACATACTTCAGGGTTATACCAAAATTTTCTCTTCTATACAGTCCTGGGGGTGTTGATTTATAAGTTTCTTCAAAGCAGAGTTTGAAACATAGAGATTGGACATTCTCATGAGCACTATAATGTCTCTCAGTTATCCACAACAAATTTTCCATTAACAATTCACTAATGCAATACAGTTACTCTCATCAGTAGTACAGGGAGAGACCATGCAGGTACTTGGGCCTGGGACAATGCAGAGCACTGATTTTCAAGTTGTAGCACTCTCCAAAAATCACCTGGAATGCTTGGTAGAGCACAGAATTCTGGGTTCTATATTCAGGAGTTCATGATTTACAGACTGGGGCATGAGAACTTTCATTTCTATAGATTCTAAAATATATGACCAATGTATCTGAAAGTGCACCTTGATTTAGTATCATTACCTTATAATTTTATATGTTTTGGTCTGTTCATCTGGATGTTAATCTGTACTTATGATAGTTAACCTGATAAAAGAATTATAAAATAAATATATCCAATTCTTGCCAAAAAAAAAAAGAAAAGAAAAATTTTAAAAAACAGGATGAAAGGGGGAGACAAGATGTGTTGTGAACATGTTCCAGTTTCCAACAATGAATGCAATCACTATGTACTGGAAACATGAAAAAGAAAGTAAAACATTCTGTTTCATTTAAAAGTTTCAGCCAATGAGAGGCTTAGTGGAATAAGCGCTTCCCTGGCAAGCTCAAGGGTCTGAATTCAATCCCTGGTTCCGCAAAAATAAAAATAAAATAAAATAAATAAAAGTGTCATAAAAAGACAAAAAGGCTTTTCAGGTTACATAGCTTCTCTTGGTCCCAGAACCACACTTGGAAATCCATAAATTCCAAGGAAATAATCAAACTTTGCAATCATTTTCCAAAGTATTTAACTAAAGATAAACAAACATCACATAACAAAATTCAGCAAAAATCAAGGAAGTACATCCAAACTAAAATAAGCAGGTAGTGTGCTTCCAAGAACAAATACTGAAGCCTCATCATCATCCACTATATTGAAAACAGTTTTTCTTTTCCCCAGGTTGCTCAGGTTTGAATGTTTTTGCCTTCTCAAAATTCATGCTGAAAATTAATGTCCAATACAACAGTATCTGTAAGTGTGGCCCTTGGAGAGGTGTAGTGTTATTAGGGTGGGACATTATAGATGATTCTGATGAGAACTCAGAAGAAATAAAACATAATAGAGAAGATTATTCCTATAAGGACTCAAATGCAAATGAATTATTCAATCTTAAAGGAATCATCAACTTTCTTATAAAGTGGCACAGAATTTCCCTGAAATTTATCCGTGTCCTAGGACTTTGAGAAAGGTGGAATTAAGAATGATGGTTAACTATGATACTTGCCAACAGAAAGCCCTAAACAGTAAAATATCTAGGATGTTGTATGGTTTTTTCTAACTGCTCATAGTGAAATGAAAGAAAGGATAAATGATTGTAAGTGGAATTTATAATTCAAAGACCTTCAGAGTGTAAAGATAAGGAAAACTCTCAAGCGTGCCATGTGAAAATAAATAAGCATGTTTAGGAGCAAAAAGTGAAAGGTGTGCCCAAGGTACCACTCAATCAGGATATTACTATAGGTAGAAGGAAAGCAATGAGTAGTCATTAAGAACAGAGTGATCCCAACGGCCCTTTGGAGGTCTCTAGGGCTGCCATGCCAATTGCCAAATGTTCTAGGTCCTACATGAGAGAACGGTTTGGAGAGAGTGTTACAGAGAACCCATGGGAACAGCAAGCCCACTCTCTATGGATGCCTCAGGTTTCTGCTCTGTGAATTCCACTATGGACCTTCTCAGCCACAACAGTTGTGGACAAAATGAAACCAGATGCAACTCAATCTATAGTTCTAGTGAGCATAGGTCATGAACTTTGATGGTGTTCATTTATTTCTAATTCTATAGACATACAGAGTGCATGAGCTGTGAAATCATGGCTGCCTCTGCTGAGATTTCAAAAAATACTTCAAAGAACACCAGGACTCAAGTTAAACTCTGCTACAGGAGTGGCACTGTCAGAAAGCCCCCACTAGAACAATACCCAGAAGAACTGTGTGGATAAGACTACAGAGAGGGCTGGAGAGATGGCTCAGTGGAATAAGTGCTTCCCTGGCACGCAAAGGGCCTGAGTTCAATCCCCGGTCCCGCCAAAAAAAAAAAAAAGACTGCAGAGAACCCTCAAAGGGAAATTGTCTAGGGGAAATGTATGAGGAGGACGTCTCCCAAGATTCAAGAAATATAGATCTATCAGCATGCAAAATAGCTGAGGAGAGTGTTGCAACAAACCTGAAGGGACCTGCAGGTATGTGACTATAATATGTAGAGCTACAGTGTAAACTGTGAGACAGTGTTTCCTCAGATCTGGAGGGGGAAAACCATTCTTCTGTACATTTTTTTGGAAAGAATCATTTCATGATTTAGCTTTGATTAAAGATCATCTCAGGCATTGCAGGAGCCAGCTGTGGTATAGGGAAACATAACTCTATGTGCCTCAGGTCATAGTTGGGGTATCAGTAGTCCTATGATGCTGTGATACTCCAGAGAGAGTCACATGGAGAGAAAACTTTCTCTCAGGCTCTCACAAGGCAAGCCAACATTTTGGCCCTACCCTTACAAGGTCAGTGAAGACTCAGGACATAGGAGAACCTGTACTGCAAGATCATGCAACTCAGGTGAGCTCCAAATTTTCTGAACAAGGAGATTATGGAGCCACAGAGGAAAGAGACTGAAGTTCTATAGTGTGCCGGAGGAGAGTCACATGGAGAAAAAACTTTCTCTCTGGCTCTCACAGAGAGCAAACTGGTCAAGCATTGGCTGTGACTCATCCACATGGATGACACAAAGGATCTACAGAATAAGGTACAGGACTACAAGAAAAAATCTGAGGGGACTTCACTGACTTCATCAGAAACAAAAACTACATCTTTTGCTATATAGGTCTTGCTCTATCTAGGTCTTAACCATCCAGCAGAAAAGTATAAAAATGAAGTACACATCGCGGGGCCATAATATTAAGCTGAGCTGTAAGTGGCTATGGTTGACAACTTCTTCAGATAACTCACCATTGTTGTGGAATGCTGGACTGTGTTGGATTGTGTCATCGAATTCAAGCACCCAGGTTAGTTGAATGACAATGGAGTGCCCATCTTTGACAGGTGTAGACAAAGGAAGGAGTATAGAAAAAAAGAATCATGATGTGTGTGCATGGACAGTACAGTTGGGATAGATAACGCCGTGCTTCTAAATAATTCTATGAGAGGCAAGATTTGCACTAATGGTGGATGGACAGTATATTATCAGCTTCTAGTACTATGGACCACCACTAGGAAAATAACAAGGTAGAATTATTAATTATTGAATCTTTGATGTAATTTAGGTATAAAAAGTAAGATATGCAAACAGCTACACTCTTAATTTACTGATAAGAGACATATGGTATAATAATGTCTGTAAGTATAATATCATGTATGCACCTTCTATGATACCAAAACATTAGGAAAACAGTTTTCAATGTCTTAACTTATCAAATACATTTTGTCAAGGTACCTTAAAACTGTCTCATTGATATTTGTACTTCAATTAAAAAAAAAGAACAAGCCACCCACTGTACCACTGATTCCTGAGAGAACGATAGTGAGATGACATTTTTTGAAAATACACTGGCCTACATCCTCAGAGCTTTTTAATCTTTTATTTATTCATTTGATACAGGGCCTTTCTACACAGCTAGGACTCATAGTGATTCTCCTGTCTCATCATTGGGGGTAGCACTGACAGAAGTTCTGCTAGTGGTGACGGACGTGTGCTGTGAGGAATGAGGCTGCCACAGCAGACCAGTGGCAGAGTCGTGTAGCAGAGGGGTTGCCCTCCTTTCCTCAGCCAGGCAACATCTGGTGAAGTATACCCCTAATGAAGAGCATGCTGCCATCTTGAGTGTAATGCATCAACCTTTAAAAATTTTGAAGGCAGTACTGGGGAGATAGCTTGGTGGTCTAAGTGCCTGGCAAGCACAAGGACACAGGTTTGATCCCCAGTGTGGCATCTTCATGCTCAGAAGTTGATATACTTGTATTTCAACTTGTTTATGACAATACTAACCAAGCATGTCAACAGACACTGGCCAACATATGAGCCTCTAAAGATATAAAACAGTTAGTTTAATGTTTAACAATAATACTAGGTATAAAAATAAGATATTATGATGT
>PVKA01027861.1:0-29995 GCA_004027165.1 Ctenomys sociabilis | reverse complement strand
ATATAAGTTTTGATCTACCTAGGTCTTAACCATCCAGCAGAAAAGTATAAAAGTATAAAAATGAAGTATACATCGTGAGCCCATAATATTAAGCTGAGCTGTAAATGGATATGGTCGACAGTTTCTTTGAATAACTCCCTATGGTTGCAGAATGCTGGACTGTGTTGGATTGTGGTGTCGAGTTCAAGCACCTAAGGTAGTTGAATGTCAGTGGAGTGCCCACTTTTGACAGGTGTAGACAAAGGAAGGGTTGTAGAAAGACAAAATCATGATGTGTGTGTATAGACAGTACAGTTGGGATAGATAACGCTGTGCTTCTACATAATTCTATGAGAGGCAAGATCTGCACTAATGGTGTTTGGACAGGATATTATGTCAGCTTTTAGTGCTATGGTCATCCACTAGGTAAATAATTATTGAATCTTTGATATAATTCAGCTATAAAAAACCCTGTAAATATAATATCATGTATGCACCTTGTAGAATACCAAAACGTTATGAAAACAGTTTGCAATGTATTAATTCATCGAATGTGTATGGTTAAGATGTCTTGAAACTGTCTGATTGACATTTGTATTTTAATAAAATAAAAATAAATGAAAAAAAAATCACTATCTATCAGACATTTTGGTTCTTATTTAATCAATCAGTTTTAGACACTAGGAAAACAATACGACTTTTACATACAGGGGTCTCATTATTTCACTTATGTGTATGGTCTTGAGTTACATCCACTTACCTACAAAAGTCACCAGTTTATCCTCCTTTATGGCTAAGTAGCATTCCATTATATTTTTTAAAAAACTCACATCTTTAATATCCATTCCTTGATTGATGGGCATTTGGATTGTTTCTACGATTTTGCTATTATGAATTGTGTTGCTATAATCTGGGTGCACATATTTCACAGGGTACGATGTTTTTAATTCTTTTAAGAAGATTCCCAGAAGGAGAATAGTTTTATTGGATAGGACCTCTAGTATTCCACACTGATTTTCACAGTGGTTGTACAAGTCTGCACTCCTACCGGGGAAGAACTGCCCCTTTCTCCCCACAGCCCTCTCAGCATTTTCCATTGGTCAATTTCTTGATGATAGGCATATTGTCTGCAGTGAGATGGAAGATCAGTGTGTTTTTAACTTAAATCTCTCAAGTGACCAGTGATATTTAACTGTTTTCCCTGTGTTTATGTGCCATTTGTGTTTCTTCATCTGAGTAATGTATATTCATCTCAGATGCCTGTTTTTGGGTTAGGTCTTTAAATTTGGAGGGGTCTGGTATTTTCAATTCCTTATATATTCTATGTATAAGTCCTTCATCTGATCGACAGTTAGGCTATAAATTTTTCCTGTCCTTTGTGTTGTCTTTTCATTCCACGGGTGAATGCATTATTTGTGTAAACTCTTTTTAATAAGATGAGATCTCACTTGTTGATTCTTTATAGTATTTCCCTTCCAGTCTGAGTTTTGTTCACACCTATATCTATAATATTTGGGCCTTTATATCTTCCAGTAACTTTAAGATTTCTGTTTTGATATTTAGATGGTTGTTCCATTTTAACTTTAGTGTAGTGCCTTGTAATAAGTACAAGTCTAGTTTTAGTCTTCAGCATGTTGAAAGCCAGATTCTCCAGCAATGTTACTGAAGAGACTTTGTTCCAGAGAACATGTTTGACTCCTCTGTCAAAGGTAAGATGGCTAAACGTGTACAGAGTTTTGCCTAAAACTCTGCTGATTCACTGATTCTCAGACCTGTGTTTTGCCAGTATTATGCTGAGTTTATCACACTAACTTTGTAATGTAATTTTATGTCTGGAGTTTTATGCACACTGACTTTCTTTTGTTGCCCAGAATTGCTTTTCTCTTTTAGGTCTCTTTTAGATTCGAATCAATTTTAGGGGTGTTTTCTCTAGAACTGTTAAACATTCTAATGGTATCTTGATTGAGATTGCATTAAATCTGTACAGCATTTTTGGGAGTATGGCCATTTTCAATGTGTTGACTCTTTGTATACTTGAGTAAGGGTTTTGCTTCCAGAAAACTTTCTGATCCCCTTATATAGGTGTTATGGTTTGTGTCTAGTTGTCCTGCGAAAGCCTCATCCAATCATCAGGGAAGGTTCTAGAGTTTGTTATTAATTCTTGCATACAGTATATGAAAGGGAGACAGGCTTGCTAGGTTATAGTTTTTCTGTTTTTCTGATGCCATAAATGAGTGCTCTGTGTCATGTGTAATTCTGCCTTGCAGACAGCTGAGCATGGTCTGAAACTTCATGAACACAGAGCTAAATAAAACTTTTCTTACTCAATTTTTAAATTTATCTTTCATACAAAGTCTCACTATGAAGTTCAGACTTACAGAGGTCCTCTGTAAGGATCTCAGTGGTGGGATTTCTGCAACCCCATGGCCTGTTTCAGGGCCTGAAGGGCATGCCCCGGTTCCAGTGTCAGTGGGGCATGCATTGGCAGGGATTAAAATTGTGTCCTTAGGGCATGCCAAATAGCTCAGTGGATTAAAGCACCTGCAGTCAGGCACAGGAGCTGAGGTTTGTTCCTGGGCCTGCCAGGCCAGCCCCACCAAGGCACAATAAGATTGCAATTAAGACTGGGCATGGTGCTGTGCCTGTCATCCCAGCACTTAGTAGGCTGTGAACAAGAGAATCACTATAAGTCCAGTCTAGTAGTGAGAACCTGAACACTGTGTAGACCCTTTCCTGAAATACAGGAAAAAAAAAAAAAATATATATATATATATATATGGGTTGTTGCACTTGCCATGCGGGATCACAGAGAAGAGAGATATCTCACTAGCTCACCTTCCCAAATTTGGGGTGTTGGGTATTTTTGTCCCAAAAGAGAAAGGTAAACAAGACTATAAGATATTGTAGTTTTCACTGTACATACGTTGTACATTTTTTGTAAGATTGGTTCCTAAATTTCTTTTAATTTTTATGTTATCTTAAAGGAGTGCTTTCTCTAATTTCTCTGTCCATGAGTTTGTTGTTTGTGTATAGAAATGCTATTGATTTTGTGGGGTTGACTGTATGAAACTACTGAATTTGCATATTAATTCTATAGGTTTTTAGTGCAGTTTTTATGGTTTCTATGTAGAGTATCATGTTATCTGCAAATAGTGATAACTTATCTTTATCCTTCACTAACTTTCTTCATTTTTCTGTCTAATGTTTTCAGATTTATATGGAATAGGAGTAGTGATCACAGGAATCCTTGTTTTGTTCATGACTTGATGTCAGATTTTGACATCATTAGTATGATGTTTGTTGTTTGTCATATATGCCTTTTATAAGATTGAGGTAAAGATCATCTATTCCATTTTTCTGTAAGGTTTTATCATGAATGGGTATGAGACTTTGTCAAAGAATTTTTCTGCATCTATTGAGATGATTATGTGATTTTTTGTCTTTGATTCTGTTATGCTATATATTACATTTATTGGTTTGCATATATTGAATCATCCCAGCAATCCTGGGATTAATCAAATTAGTCATGATATATGATCTTCTTGATGATTTGCTATATTATATTTTTCCATGTCTTATTGAATATTTTGCACTTATGTTTATTAAGAAAATCGGCTTGTATGTTTCTTTTTCAGTTAGATTCTTCACTGGATTTTTGAATCAGGGTAAGACTTGCTTCCAGGAATGATTTTGGAAGAACTGTTTCCTTTCAATTTCTTTAGCATTTCAGTGTTAGTGTCACTAGTTGGTCTCTAAATTTCTCATGTAATTCAATGGCGAACCTGCCAGGGCCTGGACTTTTCTTTATTGATAAATTTTTAATTACAAATTCAATTTCATTGGCTAATATTGTGTTATTTAGAATTTTCACATCTACTTGACTATGTTTTGACAATTTGATTTGATCATATCTAGGAATCTGTCCATTTCTTCTGTGTTTTCTATCGTTTTTAGAAAACAGGTTCTTATAGTAGGTATTGATGATTTCCTGGATTTCTGTGGCATCTGTTGAGATTTTCCCTTTTTTTCATACTGAGTGCTTGAATTTATGGTTTTTATTTCCTCTTTTTGATAAGGTTGTTAATTGCTTATCAAATATATTTATCCTTTCAAAAATCCAGCTTTGCATTGTTTTCTTAGTTTCTGTTCCATTGATTTCTGTTCCTATCTCTATAATTTTCTCCCTCATACAAGGTTTGGCTTTAATTTCTCCTTCTGTTTCTAGAAGCTTAAGCTTCATCATTACAGTGTTTATATTAATTGGTTCTGTTTTGTTAATGTGATACTTCATTGCTTTAAGTTTCACTTGTAAGACTCCTTCTGTTACATTCCATAAATCTGGTATATTATATGGGCATAATAATTTAATTATATATACAATCCAATTCCATCTTTGATTTTTCTCAGTGACCTGTTGGTTTTTCAGAGGGGTATTGTTAAATTTCCACGTGTTTGTGTTCCTCTTATGATACTCTTTGTTGTTAATTTCTAGTATGCCTGCAGTATGGTTAAACAGCACTTCTTTGATTCTTTCACTTCCTCTACAGTTAGTTACACATATTTTGTCAGCTAATATGTAGTCTAGCTTGGAGAATGTCTCATGAGCAAATAAGGGTACGCATTCTGATGTTTTGGGGTGGAGCACTCTGTAGACATTTACCAAGTCCATTTTCCACAGGAGCAGTTTATTTCTTTTCTTTTTCTTTCTTTCTTTTTTTTTTTCTTTCTTATCATTATTTTTAAGGTATTTGGTACAGTCTCACGATGCAGCCTGAACTTCTAGTAATCCTCCTGTTTTCATCCTCCCCAACATTGTGGTTAAAGGCGTGTATCACCATACCCAGTCTCTGTGGCCATTCCAGTGTGCCTGGGGGCAAGGCCAGCATGGAATGTAGTGCTGCAGATTGAATCCTGGCCTCTGTGCTTGCCTGTGCAGGTGTTTAGTCCACTGAGCTGTCTCATCAGCCCTTAAAGGAGTAGTTTAATTTTAATATTCCTTTGTTGCTTTGTCTACTTGATATATCAATTTGGGAAAATGATATATTAATTAGATCCTATGACAAATGAATTAGTACTTCCTTGGTTTTTCAAGCCTTCTATTGTTTGTTTTATGTAGTTAGGTGAAACTGTGACCTT
Organism: Ctenomys sociabilis; assembly: GCA_004027165.1. Lineage (NCBI taxonomy): Eukaryota > Metazoa > Chordata > Mammalia > Rodentia > Ctenomyidae > Ctenomys > Ctenomys sociabilis. The sequence continues at coordinate 24,880 of PVKA01027861.1, read as the reverse complement.
TGTTTGGTGCATAAATATTCATTATTGTTATCTATTCTTCTTGGAGTTTTCACTTAAAAAGTGTATAGTGACCTCTTTTATTTTATTTTACTTTTTACATTTTAGGGAAGGGTCTACAGGGTGTTCAAGGTCTCACTGCTAGATTGGACTCATAGTGATCCCCCTGTTTACAGCCTTCTGAGAGCTGGAATTACAGGCTCACCCAGTCTCAGTTGTGGTCTCAGTGTGCCCTGGGGGCGGGACCAGCATGGCAAGCTTGGGTAGGAACCCCCAGCCCCTGTGTCTGCTTACTGGTACTTTAATCCACTGAGCCGTTTGGCTGGTGCCGCCTTTTTGTTTTTTCCTAAAGTTTACATTGTCTGAAATAGAACAGTTACTCCTGCTTATGACTGAGTTCCTATGGCATGGAAAGTTTTCCATCCTTTGACTTAAAGTGTATGAATTTTGTGGTATTAAATGCCTCTTGAATGCACAACACTATTGGATAACGCTGCTTTTTTTTTCATTCTGCCTGTTTGTTTCTTTTGATTAATGCCTCAGTTACTCTTCTCTCCTTGCTCCAACACCCAAAACAAAGGAAAGAAAGGTTTATTTACCTCACAGTTACTGGAGGTTTCGGTCCGTATTCAGCTGGCTCCAAGGCAGAGTAGCACATGGCAGAGAGCAACCTTTCATGGAGGTGGCAGAGAGCAGGAGCACATGGGAGAGGCAGCAGTGGCTCAAGTCACTAGCTTCTCTTCCCACCTCACACTGTAATGCAAATTACCTGCCCCAGTGCAGGTGCGCCATCCACCCCAACAAGAATCAGTTACAAACTCCAGAAGCCCCGCAAGACTGCATGCGGCTCTGGGGTGGGGGGTCTCCTGCACACAGGCCATACCAATTAGTGAGTTAAATTGATGGTTATAACTGACATATATTGGCTTTTATTTTTCATTTTTGTTTTCCCATTGCTTTTCCCTGTCTTTCTCCTCTGTTTAATGGCTTGGGTAAACTGGTTATTTCTTTCTCTTGTTGTTCATGTTTTTGTGAACACATTTTATCTCTTTCTATTATATTTCTTCTAAAAACTATTTATTTATTTATTTGGTACAGCATCTCGCTGTGTAGCTTGGCCACATAGTGATCTTACTTTCTAAGCCTCCGCATTGCTAGGACTACAGGCATGTGCCACCACACCTGCCTTGGGCCGGCATAGCCCAAAGCACAAGAGACTTAACCTCTGTCCTTGCACTTGCCAGGCAGGGGCTTAGACACCTGAGCTATCTCCCCAGTCCTCCATTATATTCTTTACAACATTCTGTAGAGCTGATGTGCTGGTGATAAATGTCTTAAGTTGTTCTTTCCATGAAAGTATCTTACCTCTTCATCAATTTTGAAAAATAGTTTTACAGGATATATAAGTATGGATTGAAAATTGTTTTCCTCTAGGGGTTGAAATACCTCTCTCCAAGCTCTTCTTCATTTGAGGCTTTGTACTGAGAAATCTGCTGTGATTGTGATGGACTTTCCTGTATATGTGATATATTTATTTTCTCTTGCTTCTTGATTGTTTTGTGCTCAGAATTGAACTCACAACTTGGCTCTTCCCAGCAGGTACTATGCTGCTGAGCTATATCTTCAGCACACTACCTGCTTTCAAAATTTTGTCCATGACATAAAATAATCAAGATTCCAGAAATTTAACACATGGACAAAATTTTGAAAGCAGCTCTACATTTCTTTTCTACACCTTAGAGATTATTTCTTTCTGTGGCCTCTCCTACTCACTTTTTCACTACTGCTGCTATCATTCAGACTCTTCAATTTTTGGTTTTGACTTCCTCCATCAATTTGTGCTCTGGGCTTCTCCTAGTTAGGTTGAACACTTAGGATTATATTGTACTTCCTCTTGTCATTTTCTATTTTATTTCATTTTCTGTGTCGATACTCATAGATTTCTGTGTGAGGTAGACTTAACTCCAGTTTTGAAGCTATCTTTGGAGGAGTCTGTTCTTCTGGATAGGTCTTCTAGAGATAGGTGGTTTTAATCTTTACGTCCATCTCAGGAACCTACCTTTCCAATATATTAAGTATGTGGAATTGCTATTGATTTGCCTAAGAGCACTTTCCGTTGGTACAGGACCATGGTGGTGGGCATGAGCTCTTATGATCAGAGTGTTGGCATAAAGGGGGAAAAACTGGTCATAAAAATGTATGGCGCCCAACAATTCAAGCACAGCTGAGCTTCTGATGAATTCTGGTAACCATTAGCCTGGTATCTATAAGTGTAGGAGGAAGGACTACAGAAATATAATATAATGCACTTATATTGAGAACTTGTACACAGTGCTTTATCTCTTAGTGCAGTGATTTTTCCATGTTTCTCAGAGGATTGGGGGGAGGGTTTCAGGAGGATAGAGAGTAGAAGGGAAGCATGAATAAATTTGAGTGTAGTAGAAAAATGTCTTGGGGCACCTAATTATCATCCAGGCTTGGATAATTGTAGAACAGTAGAGAGGGAAAGATTGGAAGAGAATGCCTAGGAGTTTTGATGTGAACCAGAAAGAAAAGAAACACTGTTTACTCCCATGAAATTATCATAAAGTTAAAAAAATTGATAAAAGATAGTGATAGGATTAGAAGAATAGAACAAAAGGAAAAGTTACAGAGCACCTATTGGCTTATATTGCTAACGTTGTAGGGGACAATTTTATGCCTCTATTTTTCCTGTTTATTTTGTGCATCTTAGTTAGAGTCTTACTGTATTCCTAACATTTCTGCATGTCTCTTGGCCCCAAGTTCCACCATGGAAGGAGGGAGGGGCAGCTCTGAGACTTCTATTACCAGACACACAGTCCTGGGCAGTGGAGGAAGGGAGCAGCCAAATTCACAGTCCTCCAAGCAACCAAACTGACCTGGTTGAAGCAATAATGTTTGATTGCAATCACTGTGAGCAATTTGTACATCTATAGAACATATCTTAATTGCTTTCCACACCATCATCCCCTCTATGTCAATTGCCTGGTCTCTTTCCCATCTGCAAAGGATTTATGTAGTTTTCACAAATATTTCAATGAATATGCAGACTACTTGTGCAGGATGGACATGTTAACAGTGCTAAATCTTTCAACTCACAAATATAGTGTCCTTTTACTAATTTGAGTCTGCTTCCCTAGCATGCAATTGTTTTTAGTATCCAGTGCTTTTAACTTCTTGGTTCCACCTCGCAATGTAGTGATACAAATATTTGTTTCTGCTTAAAATTCCTTTGTTGCAATGAATAATAAGATATGGGTCTCTGTAACATGAATAAATTATAGAGACTTCATTAATGCAATGAGTGGCCTTATATTACTCCCTGAGATCCCGTTTATCATTTTTACCATGTTAGAAGGTCAATCATGGATTCATAAGTGTAAGCAATAAATTTTATAGAGTTCCTAAACCATCCAGTTCATAGTATGGTATTTTGTTACAGTAGCTTAGTTAAAGAGACTAAATATTTCAGTGTTTTATAAGACAATATCTTGCTCTATTTGCACAGCATGATGATTTATATATTACTCTTATTCTCATTTTACTTGTTAGATAAATGAAAAATAAATGTGGTAGTTTTTATCTGAATTCTATTCAGCACTTAAGAGAAATAAGAAAAAAATTGCTTTTAATACCTGTGAGCTTGAGCAAACAGAATTAGCTGTTCTGACCAGAAAATTAAAATATAAACTAATTAAATGTTCCATATATGTACAAAGAAGATCTCTTAAAAACAAATAGGATGCAGGAAAACTTCATTCATCATCTGCAAGACTACGCAAAGATGAGTAATGTGAGAGTAATAGGCATAAGTGAGAAAGAAGGAGTCAGTACAAATGATATAAAAAGAATTTGAGCAGAAGTAACAGCAGAAAACTTCCCAAATATGTGGAAACAATCTGACATTCAGTAACTAAAGCATATAGAATTCCAAATAACTTCAACCCAATTAAAAACACACTGAGACATATAATAGTCAAGATCCCAGAAATCCAGCACAAGAATAATATACTGAAAGCCACCAGAGAAAATAAGCAGATCACATTCAAAGGAAAACCCATCAGAATTATAGCAGACTTCTCTTCACAAACCATGAAGGCAAGGAGAGCATGCAGCAGAGTACTTCAAGTCCTCTATGAAAACAAATTCCAGCCCACATTATGTATAGAATATCTATTACAGAAAATTAAAAAAAAAAAAGATAACCTGATAAAGACAAGTTCTCTCTAAAAGATGTCCCTAGGAGCTTCTTATTTGGAAAAATGGGAAAGTGAAATGAATTCCAGTTATACTGTCAAGGATATATTCATAAAGTATGTACTGTCCTATTCCATTGTCTAAACAATGCACATTTTAAGGTAAATGTACTTTCTCCCAGAGATTTTAGTCAGCATTGCATTTGCTGATCATCTCCCTTCAACGTTTTTAGTACTTTCCTTTTTCATAAATGTATGAATGGAAGAAGGCATGCAATTCTTATATTTGTAATCATAAGTTCTCACTACCTTTATTTAATTTTTGTCATGTATTATACATACATATATATACATATATATATATATATATATATATATATATATATATATATATATATGATTATGTAAGATATACTTAATTTCCTACATACCAGAACTAGAACACGGACTGGAATAAAAAGATAATTATGTCTTCATTTGAAGTCACCTTTGGCAATGTGATTGTTTTTTAAGAATATAAAGTTTTGGTCATGGAAATTTCAACTTAAATATAGTAGTATGCATGCAATGTTTTCATAAGAACAACATTTGACTTGTTCTTTCAAAACTCAAATATCTAAACTGTTAAAAAAGTGATGTCAGTCTTACAAAGCACACATCAAGATAATTATGCAATGCTAATGTTTATCTTGTGCCACTGAATGTTGGAAGTGTTCAACTTTTCATTTGGGGGAGTGTGCCCCCAACAGGGCAGTACATGAAGCAGAGAGTGAGATGCTTAACACACAGTGGAAACACCAGAATTTTGGAACATCCAGGAATGTGGTTCATCTAAGTGAAACTGCAAAGAGGGAGCAACGGTAGCCTACGAGAGAAGGCACGGGAGCTACCTCCAAGTGTCAAAACAACAATGTTGCCTTTCAATTTTGATTGAAAACTGTTAAGATTATGTCCATACATGTCAAAGATGACAGTGGAAGTAGTTGTTAGAAAACAGGAAGAACAAATGGGAGGAATAACGGTAAGAATGGCAACAGGTACCAAGTCTGTCTCCCGCAAGCTGCATTCAGGCTATCTACCCCAGGCTGGGTATGGCTCTCACACCCATAATCCTAGCAGCACTTACACCCATAATCCCAGGGAATCATGAGTTAATCCCCAACTCTAGAACTGTGCCCCAATGACTGCATAAGGCTTTGTGGGGGACAAGTAGACAGAAACCATAACATTTCACCCCCTGGACACCCAAAGACTCATGCACATCCCTTTATACAAAAGGGATTTTAGTCCATTTCTAAGAGTTACTAAAGTCCTGTAGTTTTAGCATTACTGAAAAGTCAAAGTCACAAGTCTCCTCCAAGATCTAATCAAACTCTGAGTTGTGAGCCACTGTACAACTGAAAAGTTAAAAACTTCAAATGTTCACTGGCACAAGATAAATGTTACCATTGCAAAAGATACAACACAGAGTAGGATACCAAGCTTTGGGGCCAAAGAAAGTCCACAATTCAGAAGGGCAAACATTAAGTCCTATAGTTCCACGTGGAACATCCAAAGCAATCTGTGTCAAATTGTGAGCTCCTTATGACTCTGTCCCTATGACACTCAGTAGTAGCTCCTTTGCTGTCTCTCTTAGGTTGCCATTACTCCCTCTTTGCAGTTTCACTTAGATGAACCACATTCTTGGATGTTACAATTTTCTGGTGTTTCCACTGAGTGTTAAGCTTTTCAAACTCTGCTCTACACAGTGCTCAGATGCACACTCCCCACTCTGCAGGCCTTCTGATATCTAGAGGTAAGCCTTTTTAACCTCAGATCTCTTCCATTCTGCCTGTGCTTAAAACCAATGTTATGTGGATGATGACAAAGTCTGCTGTCAGCTGGAGCAGTAGCCAAGATTTCTTCTGTATGGGCTGTAATGGTAGAGTGCCTAGATTTCTGAGCACTGTAAGCTTGATGCCAAGGAACAAATTTTCTATGTTGACACCATTCTGGAACCTAGTGTGTCTGCTGCCACATTCTGGAACAGAAAGCTCTGTGGATTTCTCCTCAAGGCAAAGTCCCTCACCCTTGCAATTCTGAGGCTGCAAAGGGCAGAGGCCTGCTGCCTGCTGTGATGCATTCAGGACATACTTTGTATTCTCTAGCTCCTTCTTGACAGTGGAGATGCTCTTAGTTCTATCTTTGCAGTCTACAGTTTTATTTGATATTGTATGTTTACACAGTGGAGAATTATTCATCTTTCTTTTTTCTTTTTTGGAACCTTGGATTGAATTTAGGCCCTTGCACTAGCCAGGCAAGTGTTTATTCTACTGAGCTCCCACCACAATCTTATTCATCTCTAAAACTGGATACATTTGAGTATTTTTTAGGTTTTGGATGCAAACAGAGAACATTCTCTTAGGTGAAATAAATCAGACCTGCATGAGCAAACATTGCATTGTCTCCTTAGTGTGAAAACCTCAAAGAGAAAAATGGAATTTGAAGAGTATTATAGATATTGGGAGAAGGGAATGATTGTATTCAAAAAGAAAGAGTTGAATTAACAAGAAGGACAGGAAAGAGAGATTGGAGGGAAAGAGTTTTGTCTATGAATGTAAACAGGGTGGTTTTGACAACTGTACTGTGCATTTCTGTTGGTCTATGGAAAGAAGCAGTTAATCCTTTAATTTGTTTTGTCTCCCTTTTTCCAATTCTTTGTACTTTTTCTGTTCTTAAATCCTGATACATTTCTTTCATTTATTCTTTGCTCTTCCAATTTTACATGCATATCTGATAATATCAATAACTGTTTGGAAGACAACACTATTACAACAAATTCTGTGAAATTCATATAACTCTGTTAATTGAAATTCTGTATCACTTGTAACTTTTGCTATTTTAATTCTGATTTCTACTCTCTTTACAAAAACAAAAAAATAGAATTCTGGAGAGTTTTACTTTAGCAATTTTAGTTACATTTTATGCTAATTTTAGACATTTTATTTACATTCACATAAAATATTAAACATATTTGTGATCCTGAGTGTGAATCCAAGTGTTTTGCACAGAGCTACATCTGGGTTTGCTCAAATTTATGATCATTCTGCCTCAACTTTCTAGAATGCTGGCTTTATGGGTGTGTTTGGCCAAACTGACTCCATTTTCTTTGTTGCTATTATTTCACATTGATAAAAGTCATCTGTCACCAAAAATGTAATAATAAATAAAATATTTTGATAATTTTTTACTAAAACTACTAGAAAAATGATGTTTCCATAGTATAGTGCATTTTATACTAAATGGTCACAATAACAATTCTCAATATTTAACCTGGATATTGATCTTTTCATTTTTATAAGTACATTTTTGCAGTATACAATTATTGCATTCAGTATGGAGTCATGCTTATACTCGGCACATCTTCTTTTTCTGTCTTCTCCTTTTTCCTCCCTGTCCTCTATGTTTTGGCCTCCTTGCCATTTACGAAAGTTCTATCTCTCTGTTCCTTACTATTGATAAGTTCTTTTATTGCTCTGGCAGCAAGATATTTAGATGGCCTCAATGAGGAATGCCTATCTTGCCTTTCTTGGTCTCCTTTCCCTATGGTGCTTCAGCATGATCAGCAGATTTCCACATAGGCAGCTATTGGTCCCTGGCTCAAACAACTCCAAGTAGGACCCAAAGGTCTTTCAGTATGAATAGAGTCTCCATGGGCTATCAGGGTGAAGTTCAAGAGTTCCATTCAATTCCCTGAAGAAAGCTTCATTTCATGTGCTGCTGAGTGCCACTGGGCAAGGCCGAATTCCAGGGAAATTCAAAAGCAGTTGAAGAAAGAGGATGTCACAGTATGTAGTTAGAAGATGGATACTTTGGGAATGAACTTGGTTTAATGCCAACATTAGGAATAAGTATGGCAAAAGGATAAAGGCAAAACAAAAGCTCTTGGCCACCAAATGAAGCTCAAACCGGAGCTTCAACTCAATTGATATAAAGTCAGGCTACAAAGCTCTACCTCAGGTAGAAAAGTGGCTCTCTATCTGTTATTTGCACTGTGGTCCTCACAGTTGCAAGAATGGAGTTCTGTCCTATCTCAGGATAGCAAAGGAGGGGAAATACCTATTTGTGGCAATCTCTCAAGTCAGTATGCGTGCAGCAGGATAGCTTGTAGGCTGGGTAATACATTTACTTTTAAATTCAGACCTCTAAGTTAATATATGTGGCCCAGTTAATATGTATGTCTTTATTGTGAATAATTTAGTATTATTCTGAAACTATCCTGACAGGGTTAATTTGCTGTTTTGCCGCATTGTGCTTGCATTGGCAATTTGTCATTTAATTTGTCATGTTAAGTCTTGAAGGTTTGACAAACATAAATGAAATGAAACTTCTGTGAATTAACTCTTGAGCTCAAGAAATGTGCAGAATAGTTTTAAATAATAGTGGCTACATGATTTAGACATATAAAAAAGCTGAGCATAGACTGTGAATAAAGATGTGGGAATGAATATTTTGAAACAATAAAAACAAATGTTAGGTTAGAGTAATGCCCACTGTGTATAGGGATTGCTGGATGGTTTCTGTACAGAGTAGCACAGATTTGTTGTATTTTAATGACACTAACACAGAAACAAACAAGCTTATCTGTTCCCACTGTACATAGAATGCACAGATGTACAAAGTGTATTACATTAAAAGCACATGAGCTTGATGCATACAGGGTGGTCTGCATGAGCTCTTATGCAATACACTTTGCATCTAGACCTTAAATACATGAAATAATAAAAACCTTTGGCACCTCTTCCCTTTGCATCCCATAGGCCAGCACGCTTTTCAACAGCTTTGCTAATAAATATCATCAAATAGATAAAGATTTCATGAGGAGTGGTATTGGCATAACTAGAGTTAGAAGAGTCTTGGTACCTGTCTTATATTCACTAATACTGCCAAAATAAATTCCTGAAATGTACTTTACAAAGATGTCTGCCTATCACTAACCTCCTGAACTGTTTATCTCATAGCACTTATGTTGGAAAATTTGCAATATATACACCTGTGAGGTGTAAGTATCAATTTTATATCAGGGTATACCTTCCTAAATGTTGCAAGAGCCATTCATCTGAAGTGTCATTATTAAAAGCAATGGTGCTCTGTTTCCCAGTGAAGGCAGCTTTTCCAGGGTTTTGGGTCTGTTCATATCAGTTTAGCCTTAGCTGGGCTGCAGCTCTTTTGCTGAGGCTTTCAGTGTTCAGGGTTCAGCTACAGGCTCATCTATGTCTCAGATCTGCATTTGCTGACTCTCCAGTCTCTTCTGTAATGCAATATGACCAATCCTCTTCTATAATTACACACGTATATTCTTTTGGTTCTGTTCTTCTAAAAAACCTTAACCAACACACCGTCCTGATTTGATACATCTGTTTCTTGAATTTCAAGCCTTCTTTACTAAAGAATACTTTCATTATGTGAAGTATGTATAATTCATTATCCAATGTAATTGACTGATATTTTTGGAGAAAACTTCTGGTTTTAATATCATGGTTTCTGACGTATGAACTGCTGTTGTATTGCTGTCATTTGCCTTGGAGGCAGCAGAATATGGACTAAACACTCCAGTAACTGTGCACTAAATAAACCTTTCCTTCTTTTAAATATTTGTCAGTATTTGTCCCAGCATTGAGTAAAAAAACAACTAAGACACTATCTTACAAACATACTGCTTATAAGTACATACATACATACATATATGTACAGATAAACATGTCTATGTGTACCTGAGTGTGTGTTTGAGCTGAGTGTGTGTGTGTGTGTGTGTGTGTGAGAGAGAGAGAGAGAGAGAGAGAGAGAGAGAGAGAGAGAGAGAGAGAAACAGACAGAGACAGAGAGAGACAGAGAGATAGTGAGAGAGAGACAGAGACAGAAACAGAGAGATCAGGAGAGCAGGGAAACAGAAACTAAACCTGGAATTGCCCCAATATAGTCAACTGAATTTTTAGAAAATTTCAAGAGAAAGAGAAAGATGTCTTTATAAATATTCCTGAAGCAATCAGATGTCTATTGCTTCAAAACAGATGTCTATCCAAATGAAAAGTATAAAGCTTGTAGAAAATGATAAGATACATGTTTTAGGTATAAATATAGAGTTATCTCAGTTTTTGGAGTTATTTCACTCCAAAATCACTGTTGTCTTCAGCCATAAATTCAAAATGGCCAATTTTTCACACTTCCTTAAGGGACAGTCAGAGGCTTGGCATTACCAGTATCACTTTTTGGAGATTTCCCATATCTTTTTAAGGGTAGGCCATCCTCTCTGCTCCCTCAGGACTTAAACTAATATTATGAGATACTCCTGGGTAAGGTCTGCTTAGCACAAAATCACTTTCTCCTTGACCTCTTCAGTTATCTAATAATCATATTTTCAAATCCCCTTCTCCATCAACAAATGCTGTCTGGGCTGTTTCATGACCTTTTTCTTCCTAGTGAGCAACTAGTTATCCAAGATCCCTAATGCACCACCATTTTGTCTCTTAATCTCTTTCTTTGTTTCTGTCTTTGTTTCTTTGTTTCCTTCTTCTTCCTTCCTCCCTTCCTTCCTTCCTTCCTTCCTTCCTTCCTTCCTTCCTTCCTTCCTTCCTTCCTTCCTTCCTTCCTCTCTTGCTGTGCACCTTGATACTCCATAGAAGATCAGAAGCTCACCGGGCTGTGGGGGGTGTCCAACAAATCAATAAAAAAACCATGAAGATAAAAATGTTATTAAAATTTATATTTTAACATATTAAAATATATTTAGGATATTTTACTGTAATGAAAAGATGAAAAGCAAACTGGATGTGGCAGGACCCACTTATCATTCAAACATGTGGGAGGCTGAAGCAGGAAGATTGCTGTAAGTACAAGGTCAAACTGGACTACACTGTGAGACTGTTTCAAAAGAAAACTGGTAAAAACATAAATATGACCATTAATTTTTGGTATACTAACTTTTCTTGAGTAAGGACAGCATAGCAAATTAGTAAATTCAATGTGTACTCATAGATTGACATGAGAGCAGCAAAATGAGTGAGAAAGATCCAGTGCAGATGTGGGTAGCACCAACCAATAGGCTTATAGCTTAGATAGAAAGTAAAGGGAAAAGAGAAGAATGTATGACCCTTTTTGTAGGAACTCTCATCTATGTTATTGTCCATAGAAACTGACCTCCAGTTTCTTCAGGCTTCCAGTACAGACTTGCAATTCCAAAACAGAGATTGAATGCAGTCAAAAATTTCCTTGTCAATGCAGAGAATTTTTGTTTCTTTTTGGCTTATTGAGAAATCAAATGAAAGACATTAAGCTTATTTAAGGTTAAAAAAGAATTATTTACAATTTGAGTGAGGACTTTACATGTACTGTTACACCATATGTGCTTTATATGTTTGTATCACTGGTGATATTACCAGGTGGAAAAAATTAATAACTGGAAAATAGGTAATTTCTTATACTGTAATAAATAAAATATTTATTTCTCTGTTGTTTTTTTTCCTCTGTTGACATTCAATATTTTATCTGCAATTTATATGAATTGGGTTTACTTTTGCTTACAAGTGGAAAGCACGTTAAATATCATTGCTGTGTGGAATAAGTATGAAGACTATGTTTCCCAGCGCAGCTCCTGTGACCTTCTTGAGATATGTGAAAGCAGCCTGCCTGAAAACCTGTTCACGTGTTATTGCGCATCATACGTCCATGTAGAACGTACGAAACTTAGCACAGATCGAATCAATAAATTGTCTAGGAAACAAAGAACACTGGCGTCAGTGACTCTGTAATAGGATTCTAGGTTTTTAACCTTCAACTAGTTCTCATCATCTATCTGCGCCCTGAGAAAATTGTTCTTCCGCCCTACTACAGAGGGCCACTAGGATGCTTCATCTCATCTTGCAGGCTTACCTAATGAGTTCCTTGTGTAATGATATAAATATTTTCTATTGATTTTGTTCCTCTAAGGAACCGAAACTAAGGCAGAATATGGTGCCAAGTGGATCTCAACACTATAATTATAAGGATGGATTCCTCTGCTCGGTGTACTGGTTCATGGAGTTGTCCCTTTAATTTGATGAAATGGAACTGTTTCCATGGTAGCTCCTTTAGATAAGGTAGAGTCCTGATAGTTCATAGTATGAACTCTTTAAAATAATATTCAATGTACATCTTTTTCATTATCCTAATTTTCCTCTTGTGAGAAGTAAGGAGCTTAGAAGTTTTACATACAGTATTTTAAGCATATTTGGAAGAGCAGGAAATATGATGAAAACTTATCAGTATATTGATAAAGATGTTTAAAATACTTTTAATTGCAACAAATCGTGAAATGCTTGTTATATAATACTGAGAATTCAGGTTCCCAGTTCTTACTTATTCTCATGTTTAGAGATCAACATTCTGAGTGTAAGACATTAATGTGAAGCATACATTGCTTATTAAAGTTAATATTTTCTAAATGAATCAACTGTATTCATATATATTTTTTTCTTTTCTGTATTTTAGGAAAGGGTCTATAGGGTCTTCAGGGTTTCACTACTAGATGGGATTCCTAGTGATCCTCCTGTTTACAGCCTCCTGCCATCTCAGTGCACCCCACGGGCTGGGCTGGCACAGCAGAACCAGGGATTGAACACCTGGCCCCTGAGCCTGCTGGCAAGTGCTTTAATCCACTGAGCTGTTTGGCTGGGCTCAACTGTATTCATAAATCTAAGAAATTTCACATGTGACAAACACTAATGATATGGCTTAAACAGTAGAATATTGTTGGGGCTGGGGATATAGCTCAGCAGCATAAGCACTTGCTTGGCAATCACAAGGTCCTGAGTTCTATCCCTGGTAGCCCCCCAAAAAGACAAAAAATTAAAAAAATCAGAAGATTCTGTTGTAGAAAATTGTATTTTTTTTTCTATTTCATTTTTCAATTACCTTATAACTCAGGGGTCTTAGCTCTTTTCCTATCCAGTTGATTTTAAAATCACACAGTAAAGAGTGCAGGAGGTAAACAGGTAGCAGGTTGTTCACACGTAATATGAATGTATATGAATATATACATATATACATAAATGTATTCTGAATTACTTTATTAACATATCACTATTCTATTGTATGCACATTTGCATAAAATGTTCCCCTTTCCCATGTTACCCTGAGTAAAACATCCTTGCACAGTTTAACCAAATATATTTTATTTCTTCTGATTAATTCTACAATTTTAGAAATAGCAAAATTAGATTAGCTAAATTAGTTAAAATATTAAAGAAAATAAAAACAAATGTTAAGACATTTTCACGAGGGCCAGACGCGGGGGTTTAATCCCAGGGCCTGTAATGCTGGCCCCACCCTTGGGGTATGCTGAGATGAGGACTGGGACTGGGTACGGTGGCATGCACCTGTAATTCCAGCTCTTGGGAGGCTGAAAGCAGGAGAATCACTGTGACTCTGACATGTGCAGTGACACTCTGAAGACTCTGTAATAAGTACAAAATAGCAAGATAAAGAAAAAAAATTTCAGGTTCTTTATTTGAAGACGGTCTACGAGCTATATGGTATAAATGAAGGTAAAATATCAATTGGATAAATGTAATGGTGAGCCATAGGTAAGACCAAAACAAACCTTTTCTTGAAATTTAAAATGAAAGTTTGGTAAGCTGAAAAGCAGACAACATGGTTGGGTTTATAACAATAAAAATGATATAAGCTATTTTTTTTACTTTTCCTCTTAAAATAATCTAAAGCCATGTTATGCTTTTAATTTGTCAAATCTTAACAGAATTGTGTAAATTAAAGATTTTGGTGAAAGTGTAATGAAAAAATAAGTCTCTTAATAGTGGAGTGTCTTTAATAAAAGATGCCAGTCCATATTTATTTATTTTGTGAGAAATTATTCTATTTGGAGAAGGGAAATTCCAATTGGGAAGACTTCCTCATGGATGAGGGTTTCTGACACCTGTCTCAACTACAAAATCAAGCTAGATTAAAATCCTGGTAACTAATTCATAGGGTAATTGCACAAGTTAGATTAGCTAAATTAGTTAAAATATTAAAGAAAATAAAATGATGCGGCATGACATATTTTAGCTTTGAATAAGTTTTAGCCATTTTTTATAGTTTTCTGAAAGTTTACATTGATCAATTCAGGTACAAAGGTACAAATTCTCATTTGTGAGTTGCTTATTCACCCTCAAAAGCAGAACTTTCCAAGAGAATCCAATATGCTTGCATAATGTTTAAAGTGCTACATTTGTTATCTCACTAATAAATTCACAATGAAGAATTATCAAATATTTAAGGAAACCCCACAATTAAAGAGAGTTATCAAAGGAAAAGCAGAAAACATGAGCGGTTCCAATTAATCTAGTGTATAACATATTGAAGATGGATATCAAAATTCATGAATATCTCCAATCAAGCAAAATATTTTCAAGTGTAGTTTTTGCAAAACTTTGAATTACACCTCTGGTAGGCTAGAAAATCAGAGACACGTGAAAAGCACTCATTAATCATCTATTACTTGGGATTATTTTCATTGAAATCATGACAGAATCTCTGAAACATGGCTTAATATGTTTTTCTTTAAAACATGTTAAGAGAAAACTTGCTTTTCAAAACAGGGTCACAGATCAGATTCACAGTGATCCTCCTGTTTCAGCCTCCCAGCTTCTGGAATTACAGGTGCATGCCACCAGTTCCAGTCTTAGTCACAGTCTCAGGACATTCCGAGGGAGGAGTGGGGATGGCACGAGGGGATGGGCCCGCGGTCCCTGAGCCTACCTAAGCAGTCTCTTTAGTCTGCTGAGCTAACTGGCGGGCCCGCAAAAGATAACTTATAAAAAAATCATCAGATAGTAAATCCTCATATAGTGTTTAGAATGGCTTTCAGATTGGTAAAAAACTTCATTTCTCATTCCCAAATTATTTCTCCCTTATGTTAATCAAAAGTAAATGTCAATTTATCTTTCTGCTTGCACTAACTTGATTCAATATTAATATAATCCTTTTAGTAGTACCTAGAAAATATAGTAGCCCTTACTCATTCCCTTTGTAAGTGACACCAACCTAATTTACTGGTGTCTTTTAACTACTTTCTCTCTAACTTTAGGAATGCCCTAATATATACTTAAATCTTACTGAAGTTGGTTCACTTTATTGAACAACTGGGTTCAGGAAAATTGTTCTTTGTATCTCTCTAAAACCCACTTAAACACTGCAGTGGTTTAGCTGAATATTCTAAGACAATATCTGACTTTGAACTTGTTCCTAATTTCTCTGCAGGAAAAATGCGTCCCTTAGCAGCCAATATTACACCAGGGCATTGGCAGAACACTATAATGAGATACCTCTCTGGTGCACTGACTGTAAATGTAGCAGCTATGAAACTTCCTCTAACCCAAATGTACTATGATTTAGATGAATGTATTCCCAAGAGCGCTACACATTCAACACTTACGTAGAATCAAAATCTAGGGTAATATTTGTGTCTGAAGGTCCAGTAATTTTAGTGAGCTGTTCGTGAGCAGTTGCCTTTGGGAGGATTTCTTTTTCTGCATCTTTGGTATTGTGATACAGCTAGAGCTATGGGGAGGCTTGTCCTAACATTGCATCTGCTGTTGAGATTTTAGCATTTAATGTTCTCTAATAAAAGAGATCAACAGCACCACTGAGAAAGAACTAATAGCTTGCACTGGCGGGAGCTAGCAATGAGAGGTATTTGTAGATTTTTATAATCCACAATTATGAAATTTTTAAAATCCTCTGAAGATTTACCAGCTGTCCTTAAGCCTCTGCCCTCAAGTCAAATACACTGAATCGTATTACAGAAAAGAGTTTCAAAATAGGTAATGGGCTCACTCATGGGTAGACATTAGTAGAAACAATCTGATTCCCACAATTTATTTATTTTTTTATTTTAAAGAGGAAAAACAAAAACTAAGAATAATACCAAGAACAAAGACAGAAACAAGGCAATATGAGACAGTACAAATGGTGTATAATCTCAGAACAAGAATGTAATATTAACAATGGTTGTCATGTTACATATTACTGTCGAACTTATTTTCTTACTGTTGTTGTTGACATTAGAAAGAAATCTACCTAAATCAACATGGTGAATTTACCACCAACTACCAAAATGAAAAGCATGTAGCCAGAGAGATTTTAGTTATAAAACTGAAAAATAAATATAATTTGAATGGATTAGCAATCAACCCTTTGGCTGCTGTTGCCCATATAGCCACCAGCGTACCATACTGACGGGCCCACCAGGGTTCTACTTCAGTGCAGTTGCTTTGTTGAGTGTCAGATGTGACCACAGCTTCAATGGAAACAAAGTGTGAGTGTGTAAGAGTTCTGTTACTTACAGTCTCTCAAGAAATGTAGAATGACTAAGGAAATAGAGAAATCTCTCCTTTGCCCTTGCCTGAGGGAGCAAGAGCCACTCAGATTATGCATAGGGCCTACCCTATGGAAGGGTTGAGATGTCCTAATTGTATAGGGAAACTTCCTGCTGAGGAATTTTAGTGGCTAAGGCAGTTGATAGTTTGACATAAAGCTGGGATTAAAACAGAACTCCTAAGAGGGATGTCTTCTCTATCTTAGCATGAGCCAGGAAGAAATTAACTATTTGATTAAAAAAATGTAGACTGATGCAACCATTATGGAAGTTAGTGTGGAGACTCCTGAAAAAAGTAGGTCTAGAAATCCTATTCAATTCAAGTAAAACCCTTCTGGGAATTTTTCCAAAAGATCTGAAAACACCATATTATAGAGATATATGTGCACCTACGTTTATAGCAACACAATTTGTGATAGCCAAATCTCGGAAACAGCCAAAATGTCCATCACCTGAGGAATGGATGAAAAAGATTGTGTGTTTTTATGCAATGGAGCATTACTCAGCTACAAAGAAAAATACCTTGAAGCCTTCGTAGGAAAATGGATGCAACCTGAAGCTATACTCATAAGTGAAATAAATCAGACCCTCATGTGTAAATGTCATGTTGTCTCCTTAGTGTAAGAATTCAAAAGAAGAAATAAAAATTGAAAGATATAAAATAGTTAAATAGAAAGAGAAAATTTAAGGATTAAACAACATAGAGAGATAAAGGAAAGAAGTTAGGAAATAGGATGGAAAATGTATATAAAGTATACATTTATAAAACAAGATGGTTAAGAAAATGGTCCTAAGAATTTCTATGAGGTTTTTGAAAATAGCAGTTAATGGATAGAATTCTCACTCTTACTAACCATACGCTGATATCTGTGAACTAAACAACTACATTGCAGACAGCAATGTGTAATACTAAAATAATGCTTAAAATATCTATTATTTTGGTCTTCTAAGTGCATATGGCTTCTAATGTCATATCAATTATTGCTAGATTCTCATTAAAGTAAATGTATGTTTTAGAAAGATAATAAAAGCAAACAAAGGACAAGAAAAATAAACTGTTACAGGATTATTCCACTACAATATTGAATATGGTTTGATTTCTAAATATCTGTGTAAAAATGTGTAATTGTTTTTTTAACATCTATAGGGATTTATATTTTAGAATATCCATGGTTGTTGGAAGATAGCGGTTTAATTTTATGTATAAGGTATGTGATATTCAGAGAGATAGTGATATTAAGCTTAACTGCCTCTCCTTTAGGATAATAACATCATTAAGTTTCTCCTCTGGATGTTTAACAGCTAAAGTCTACATACCATAATTAGAGAAATAGAGGGGATATAAGGATAGCCAATATTTTGGCCCTAGGCTTTCAAGGTCAGGGAGGACTCAGGACACAAGAGAACCTCTGCTGTGATATCCTGTAGCTAAGTGGTGTGCCATATTTTCTGATCAAGATTATGGGGCTACAGAGGAAAGGGATCAATGATGTGTAATGTGACTAAGGAGAATGACCTAGGGAGAAAACGTTCTCTCAGTCTTTCACAGAGAACAAGTTGGTCAAGCAATGGACATGACTCATCCATGTGGCTGACGTTGACAAAAGATCCATAAGGTGTTGTACATGGTTTCAGGTAACCCCTGAGGGGATATGAGTGACCTTATCAGATAGCTAAAGTTTCACGTTTAGTTATATAGGTCTTGCTTTAACTTGCTCTTAACCATCCAGGAGAAAAATGTAACCATGACGTATAAAGAGTAAAGCCATATTAATATGCTGAGCTGGAAAAGGCTGAAGTCAATAAGTTTGGACAATTGCCAACTGTGCTGATAACTCATTACTGTTATGCACCATTGGACTATATTGGGTTATTTAACTGAAATCAAGTATCTATAAAATTTGGACTAGATTCAAATATGAAATGGCCCTTCAAAAACTTCTCCAAATGCAGGTTCTCTAACAGCAATGGAACACTCTGATAAAACAAAAAGGGAATATAAATAAAGGATCATTTTGTAGTGAAAATTTGATTTTTCACTACAAAAAACAATATATATATATATATATACAAGATAGGATAGAAATACAGCTATTTTCTCTTAGTTCAATGAGAAGAAAGACTTGTACTAATATTGTTTGGATAAGATATCATGTCTGCATCTTGACTTCTGAATATTTACTGTGGAGACAATAATATCAATGTATTAATTATTATAACTGTCCTACTAACCTGTTTTGAAACTGTTTCATTGATATTTCAACTTTTTTTCTCATTAAAATTACTACAAGATTTAAAAAAGTTAAATAAAACATTAATTGTGAGAATAAACACAAGAAAATTCACCAAAGTTATTGTGCATAACAAAACTATTAAGAACATTCTTGCTGATTATGTTTATGTTTCTGAATACTAAATGTAAAATATTTGACTAACGAGGAAAGAAATATTTATCAAATGTGCTGCAAGCCAATAACATTTATTCTTTTTATATCTGAGTCAGTATGTTCATAAAGTCTTTGATGGATTGCCTTATTGCCGTACAAGTGTCATGCCTTTCTTATGTCTTATTTGGCTTAATTTTACTATGGTCTGAATATGTCCTCTAAACTTCATCTTGAGAAATATAACTAGGGGCCTCTAGGAGGCGATCAGGGTATGTGCTAGGATTGTTTTCCCAGGAACAGGGTTTGAAGAAGTCGTCTCAGTTCTGTCAATCTCTTCTGGCATATGGGGATATTTCAATTTGCTTCTCCACCAAACATTAAGCATGTCCTTGAATGTGGAGAGCATGCTTTATCTGACACTGAATATGATGGCAGTATGCTTTTGAAATGATTAGCCTCTAATACTATAAATAACGAATTTTGACAAATTATAAAGTGGCAGTTATTTTTTTATAATAGCATCAAATAAGCTGTTTTAAATTCACCATTTCACTCTTTTACTTTGTATACTTTGATTCTTTTTGTTGTTAGTCACTGCCTAAATTTCACTGGGATTTATTTTTTCCTTGGGCCTCTTGTGATTTATCTGAGGTGTGTTCTTCTAATCTGGCTTAGAAGTGGGGTTAGCTGGGTAGCCTCATTGCTTTGATTTTACCCCATTCTTCTGAGTCACATGGGATTCTTAGTTCAGGAACAGAAACAGTGGAGGATCCAGAGCCTTGACCTATTTCATATCAACAAAGGACACACGATTTGATGCACAGTGGCTAACATATTGTTAGTCACCATGAGGTTTAAGTTTATTAGTCTTTCCATCCTGGCTGCCTGCTCTGCAGACTTTGGGCTTGCGAAAGAAGCCCATACAATTATATAAGACAATTAATTCTAACCATTTGCTCTCAGGTTTTCATTTATAGCACCCACTTTCTGTTTGTTTTAAGACAGATTCTGGTTATGTAGCTCAGGCTGCTACATAGCCCAGGTTGGCCTCAAATTCATGACAATTCTCTTGACTCAGAATCCTGAGAAATCTTCTAGCATAATTTATCACAAAAATATCTCAAGATATAGAAAGCATGTAATACATAAGTACCTGTTGATAAAAATATTTGTATTTGAAGATCAAAATACAGACATTTGAATTTTTTTTAGTTAGGTACCCAAACAAATTTCTTCTGTTTGATAAAACCTATTTCAATAAAAGCAAAGAATTGTAATATACTTAGCATAGCATCTTCCATATACTCTTTAATATCAAGTGTAATAAAATATATCATACTCATCAATATTTTGTAATAGACAGTAGAGCACATAAGATATTACTTGAGATGTCAGATAAATTACATTAACACTGGACCACCCAGTAATTTTTTTTGAGAAAAGATCTTAAGATTATATTTATATAGTCAGCTTAATATTTTAGGCATATTGTGGAGATTATGACTATTCTGATTTTGACAGCTGGATTGGTAATGGTATTATACTTTTTCAAAGTTTGTGATATTTCAGTATCTTGAGGCAACATATTATGAATAATTTCATAAATGAAAAAAGATTTTTTGCTCATTAAACAGGATGTTTCTATACATTGCTTTTTATTGCTGCCAATGAAATATTCTACTCTCTGTCAATGATGAGATTAAGAAAAGCAACCTGATGAAATGTATCAAACAAATATAACACTTTATGTTCTGTGGCTTTACATATTACCTTTAATCAGAAAATCAATAATGAAAGTTATTATTTGTGCTTCTATTAGTAAATATATTAAAACTGAAATATAGCCAAGTAGTTGGCTAACTTTATACTGCTGGTTATTGATATTGATGGAGAAAACATCCATTTTTTTTTCTTCGATAGCCTCTCTATGAAGCCAGCCCTATATATTTATAAAAAATAAATTAGTTCCAACATTTCAAACATTCTTTACCATTAAAATCTTTAGATTGTTTTTTATTTATCTTATGAATGTATTTTTCATGATGATACTTGACTAGTTTCACTTCAAACATTGATTTATACTGCATATACATTTTCTTATTTCATGAATGTCTTTCAAAATGATTTAATCTAACTAGAAAAACTAAGGTTATATTTTATGTTTATAAAAGTTTCACTTTCCGTCTTCCACAATCTATTGAAAAAATATACACATATATGAATTTTAAATTTCATTTTATTTTGATCAATAAGAACTAAGCTGGGTAATGAAGACAGGAGGAATCTATTGTAAAGAATTATACATAATGCTGAGACTTCAAAGTTTGCATTCCCAGCATAAGGATGAAATAAAAATACATAAGACCCCTTATTTCACAACTGACACTGCTTTTAGCACGCTAAAAAATTTGTACTTGAAAAAGAAAGGGATTTTACAGGTATTGCTTCTCATGCATGTTTGATTTCCAAATTAACACCTCCTGGGATAGCTGAAAAGTATAAATTGATGCCAGATTGTTAGTGGATCAGAGGACCTGACAGAAGTGCATATAAATTCTCTCTGAAAGAACGCAGCTCTGGCATGGAACTTACTGTCACCAAGGAAGTGCCAAGGAGCAGAAGCTCACAGTCAATTGTCAAATATTTAAAAGACAACGCAAGCTAATTTTTTTAAAAAAAGATAATCACATTCAAAGTTGAGTTTAATAAATGAAATCACTTCAAGTAAGATTTAAAAAGGAATGGAAAATTAAGTATAAAATAGAATATTCAATTTCATTGTAATACATTTCTTGAACTTTAATGTATTTATTAAAGTTCTTGAATTTTTATCATTTCAAAAATAGACACTGAAACATGCTACATTTTATAATTTCTTTTTTCTCCATTCCCTATATTTCTTGTTCATTGTAAATAAGATGTTTCCTATTTAAAATGAAAGAAACTTGATTGAAAAGGATTTATGTGGTGTGATGGAATATGCCTTGTATCACAGTCAAATAATATTTTGCCTTATTAATACCAATAATACTTGGTTCACAAAGGGTTCGGTCTGTGTGCAATTCAGTTCACAAACAGAAGCATCTGGCAAAATTTTGCCTCCCTTCAGAAACTTTGCATGGGTGGCAAACTGGATCATGGCCACTTTCTCTTCAAGAGCACAAATGTGGCTGTCTTCCTCGCTCTGACATGTACTCACAGCTCCTTGCAGTCAAGATTGCGGTCATAGAGAGACTTGTGCATACTCACCACGAAGCTTTCTTTCTTGCCTTTTTGCCCATGCAGTATGCTACATTATTTTTTCAATCCAGCAGTGCCAAAGAAGGCACAGAACAACAACAATGGCAAAAAAGAAGGCAATAAAAGTGGCAATAATGTTCTCAGCAGTCATGAAAGTAACAAGAAAATGCAGTGCAAAAAAGGGTGAAAAGAAGGTTTAGCAGAAAGTAAAGATTGAGTTGAAGAAGGAAGTCATAGAAAAGCATGATCTTGATATTCAGGTGACTGGTTTGTTCTCAGAGTACAACATGCTGAATTGGAAATCTCAAACACCTTGAAAAATACAGATGCCACAAAAGAAGCTGAAGAGACAAAAGGAGCGATGATATTATACACGGAGACATCACAAGACCTGGAAGAGGTGGGAAATATTTCATTCGTGTGGCTGAATGAAAAACACCTGGTAGGTGTTAGAATTTGTGAAGCTATGACCCGTGAACAGCAATTTGCTACAAGAAATCCTCTCTACAAGTGTAGCAAATGATGAATTTAAAGCCAGGAGAGAGTGGATTCATGAATTCCACAAGGAAGTGGCATGCATAGAAAAACCATATGAGGTCAAGCTTTGAGTTTTACAAGGCCACTACAAAAACCTACAAGAAAGAATGATAGAACTCATGAAGATAGATGGATATATTGCTCAGCAAGTGTTCAACTGTGATGGAACAGGGCTCTCTTGGGAAGAAAACGCTGTACCCAACATGTATCATGCAGGGCGGAAAGGTGCACCTGGAGAACAAATTTTTCATGTTTGTTTTTGCCCTTTTACTGTGTGAAAATGAAAGAGAGAATCTGAAGATCAAGTCTCTATGGGTTCACCATTTCCAGATCTCTTGTGGACTCAAGGAACATCATGCGAAGAAGGCCACCTGTCAGGTGAGGCTCAACGTGAATGCTTGCATCATGGCCAACTGTTCATGGAAATACTGTATGAGCTATTCAGGCCACTATTAATAAATATCTGAAAACCACTGCTCAGAAAGGCCCTTCGTAAGATAGACAGTGGCCTGGCAACCCCTGCAGCCTTGGCAGATGATATGGATGCTAAATGTGACTGCTTAAAGGTCTAGTTCCTCCTCCCTTACCCAACAGCTGTTCTATAGCTTATGGACCTCCAAGTTCAACTTCAATGAGCTGTCTACAGAGGTGCTTTTAACCAAAGTGTTTTAATGTCACTGAATAGATGTCTTTGACCACGAAGGCATTTAGGAAGAAACATTTCAATGTCATCCACAGCATCAATCTCATTGGCAAAGCCTGGAAAGATGTCATACACCAGACCTTAAACTCAGCCTGGAAGAAAATGTGGCCAGAATGGGTCACTGAAGGTGACTTTGAAGGACCTGATGCACAGTTTAGTGGAGGGGACTGTGACCATGGGCAAAAGTGTGTTTCTGGACACTGATGGTGCAGACATACGAAGACTGCCGGGGACCACAGGCAGGAGTTGATGGCAGATATCTCTCTGGACTGCAGGCTGAGCAGCAGAAGACAGGGGAGAGGATAGCAATGATGGGACAGAATCCACTACAGAATGAGTGACAAGATTCCTTAGAAAAGCACCATCCCCATATTACTGTAAAGAACAGAAGGTGTAGTCTAATGAATGATAATTTGGTCTCTCATGTATGGAGAGTTATATAGCACAGGGAAAAACCGGTTCCATTACACAGATTTTTTTTTTAATTAAAATTGGCCCTGCAGTTCAGAGACAAAGAAAAGATTAAATCCCTGAAGATCTCTCCAAAGTCTTTATAGAGGAAGATCGCTTTCTCTGACCAATAGTTTCCTCCTCATCCATCTTTTTGTCTAACACAGCAGAAATCACATCAAATAAGGTTAGTGTTTTCTCTCTTCAACTGTACTGTACTTTAATATTTTAGTGGAAAGAGACATGGTTCAGAATAGATTATTGAGATTGCTCATTCAGGGAAATTTGATTCGGTGAGCAACCAATTATTTCAGTGACCAGAATCATAGAACAAATTAAATTGTGAAATGAAATATTATGTTAATCACTAAGTTGGAGTAGTACTATCTTGTCTTCCCAAGAAAGGTATTATTTGATAGTGTTTAGACAAGATATCATGTCTATATCTTGTCATCTGAATAATTACTATGAAGACAACAATATGCAATGCATTAAATATTGTAATTGTCCTACTAACCTGTTTTGAAACTGTTTCATTCCTATTTTATCTTTTTTGTCTCATTATAATGAACAAAAAAAATAAAAATTAAATAAAGCCATCATTTGAACGGTCCATTTTAGAGTTATTACTTTTGTGATTATATACTTTTTAACTTTTAGAGTCTGATACTGAAAACAGATGATTTTTATACTTGATTTTTTATGTAATAGAATTCACTTTTTTAAAGTTCTCTTAAATCTAAGCCAATAGTTAGGTAGGCCAATATTTAAATTTTAATTATGAGTGTCATTTTATTCTATATTGTTGCTTATGTACTTAAAGATAGGTTCCCTTTTACTGGGAAGAAAGCCAGTCTTTACCTTCTAATAGTTCAGCTTAACAAGTACACTTACAGTATTTATATAATACTATTTTTGTTATGCTTTCTAATTTTACAGCATAAAATCATATTTTTCA